>MU192588.1:7547-28322 GCA_016904865.1 Pissodes strobi | reverse complement strand
AAAAATCATAGACCCCCTTACTTTAATAAAAAATCATAGACCCCCTCCCTCTTTGCATAAATACATCTTCTTTATAAAACAGACAAAAAAAACCCATGGACTTACAGTGCAATAAAGCAAATAAAAGAGATATTAAGGTTCCGGCAACTTGAATATAAAAAGGTAGATATGAATCACCCCTAAAAGAATATATAAACTTCCCCATATGATCAAAATTAAAGTTGCATTAAAATAAAAATTCGGATCTGATAAAATGGAGTAGATAAGATAACACATGGGAAAAGCAAATGGCGTTATGTGCACAAAAAAAAATAAAAGGTAGATAAGCAATCAATTTCATTAATTTAGGTAAAAATGGTAGCGATATTTACCTCGAACTCGGACTTGAGGGTGTATTAGGAGAGATTCGACGGTCTCGGTCTTATGGGACGAACGTGGAAGCCGCTATAAATAATGGAAACAAAAAAAAATTAGCAACATGGCGGTCACGTGCTTCAAAGGCCACAGAAAAGAGAATCCAGAGAAAATGCTTACCTAGTACAGCTTGTAGAGCTCGAAAAATCGGTCGTGTTAAAACACAAACAGAAACGACACGATAAATCCCTTATCAAAAGAGTTGTATTAAATCACAATACTCAAAACGTGCAGTTTCTCGCTATACTGGCAAACGTTCCCCAGGCGAGCTAACTAGAAAAGACTTCTCCAACGTTCCGTCTTCCGTCAATTTGCCTTCGAAATTAAATACTGCGACACAAGTAGTAATGGGCTGAAAACTTGACGAGTGATTCGATATAAGAAATAATTCTAAGAAAATAAACGCCTTAATTCTCGCTTATTATGATGATAAATGACGGCGGAAGCCACGAATAGTGAGCTAAAATTACATTATTCCAGAAATGCTAGGAAATGCTTTAACAGGAATGATAAACCTTCAAAAATCTAAATCGAGAATGACGAACGCGCGATAAATAGCCCATCCCTATTATTTGGCATAAACCTTACAAAAAAAAACTGTCAGCTGTACCGAACGAGAAATATATTTAAAGCAGAGGTCCAAAAACGATCTCCGGGACATCAACCTAGGATTCTCAAAAGGTAATAGAATATTCAAACTGAAATTAAATTATGGTTCAATAAGTCAAATGCAACGTATTTCCAGGCTAACAGAATTCTTTAGAAATATAAATCGATTCGCTGGCTGTTTACGATAATATAATGCAAATCAAGCCAAGTTATCTTAATAATAAGGTACATACATCGCTTATCAACTAAAATAGATGGTCACAACGGATTCTAAAAACTAATAAGAATATATAGCTAATCTATACCTAAAATATAGTTAATTTTATATTGAGAAAAGAGGCAATTTCAAGCGAATTATTAAATTCAGAATTAATAAACCGATGAGTGCAAAATACAGCATCATTTTTTCCCTAAATGCGGCATATAAATGAAATTTTAAAATTGGCAAAATCGAACTGTTACATAGCCATAGCTTCATAAATGCAGATTCTGATATATTCATATTTGATTATGTTCCTTGCGAGAAGCGAGATAAAGCTAGACATTAGTTTTGTTATGAGAAGATAAAATGCAATTGAGTTATTCTATCTATGTCAGACATATTCAAAAATATTTACACAGTTGGTTCGAGATAATGCAAATGTGATAATATTAGTCAAGCAAGATAATAATATATATAGTTAATGCATCAGAAAGTTTGCACCTTCTGCACCTTCCGTTCTTTTTCACCTGCCGACCCGTCCATAGACGCGTTTCGGCGTATAACGGTTCGTCAGTATGACTATAGGGTCAGCAGATGAGAGAACGGTACTTGAGGCTATAAACAAACCCAGTGAAATTCAAACCAGTAGTGTGTTGTAGCCGGCGTCATCTATCCGTAACTTGCTAAGTTTATCAGAGATAGACAGTACTATACCATGATACAATAAACGGAAGGTATGATACCTAACCGTCTCAAATTCGTTCGCTCCGCGCATTGACGTCATTGCGTGATTGGCTTCTATTGAAATGCATACGTTTATAGGCACATAATCATTATGTTTTACCTATTTTCTCTATTTTTTAAGAAAATTTGTGTCCTGGGTGAAATTAAAAACTAATTATTACATATTAATACTATAAAAATACTAATAAAAAAATATATTCAACATAACTTTTATGATGAATGGATCAAAATAGTTGTATTAAAAACAGAATCTTTTGAGAAACATAATAAACTTTTACTTTTATCTAAAAAACGTTTATTGAGTATTGACCAATTGACAGCAAAAAAAGGAAATCGATAATAATATTTTTTCTTAAATAATAATTTTAGTCATCTTTCTTTTTTTAGAAATTGGTAAATTTATCAAATCCTGATGGTAGCAAGACCATTAGAGATGGAGTAAAATTAATTTCACATTCCTGTCTTAACTTTTCAAGAGCTATCTGACGGTACTAATTAGCAGCTGGTACCATGGGTACAAAATCTGGTACATCGGTAGATACCACTGGCAGGTGGTACCATGGGTACTAAATCTGGTACCACGGTAGGTACCATTGGCAGGTGGTACCATGGGTACCAAATCTGGTACCTTTCTAGGTACTATCAGTTAGCACCATCAGATAGCTGTTGGAAAGTTAAGATAGGAATGTGGAATTAATTTTACTCCATCTTTAATGGTCTGGTAAAAAAAAGTAAAGATTAAAAAATACAAAAAAGTAAAGATCGTTTTACTAGGAACAACTTTTGTTTTTAATTTTTTTGCAACCATTGTAGTCTTCGAGATAAGGTATAGGCCCGTCTTAAACGGGCCACCCTGTACATAGCCATCTTCCTCAAAATGTTTTCAGCAAATACGTGCAGAAGTTTTATTAAATTTATCCTTACGAAAACACAGGTGAACCCATTTATTACACATATTTTGTCTTTGGGAAAAGTGAAACAACTTATATTCCTATCAAAGTGTTTGCCTTGGTTATCCACCTTACATCCGTCCACAGCACACCTCATAATCAAACGTTTTTTAATTAAAAATACCAACAAACATCGTCTACGGAACAGTAACGCCAACAAAATTTAAATCTAAAACATACGAATCTCAAATGCAAAGCACACGTTCGTTCATGTTGTAAATGCCGGCCGGCGCGCAGCGCCAAAGAAAGCTCGCAATGACGTCACAGACGAATCGTCGCCTGCGCGATATCATACCTTACGTTTATTGTATCATGGTACTATACTATAGAAATTATTGGCTACTACTTGACCTTTGTATATCAGGTGAACCTAGACAAATGCATCAGAAATTTTGTACCTTCTGTACCTTCCGTTCTTTTTCACCTGCCGACCCATCCATAGACGCATTTCGTCGTATAACGACTCATCAGTATGGCTATAGGGTCAGCAGATGAGAGAACGGTACTTGAGGCTTTAAACAAACTTAGTGAAATTCAAACCAGTAGTGTGTTGTAGCCGGCGCTCTCATCTGCTGACCCTATAGCCATACTGATGAGCCGTTATACGGCGAAACGCGTCTATGGATGGGTCGGCAGGTCAAAAAGAACGGAAGGTACAGAAGGTACAAACTTATTGAGGCATTTGTTTAGGTTCACGTGACATACACAGGTCAAGTAGTAGCCAATAATTACTACAGTATAGTACTGTCTATCTCCGATAAACTTAGCAGGTTACGGATAGATGGCGCCGGCTATAACACACTACTGGTTTGAATATATATAGTATCTCAAACATGTTTATGACCACGTATCCACGTAAACATTGATATGTGGAAGGATAATTATAAAAATAGTTGTTCAGAAACTTGGAAGGTTAAATATGGATTTGTAGTAACAGTAAAAGATGATGATGATGACATCAGAAAAGTTAAATGTAGAAACAAATTTGATACTTATATAATATCCTAAGCTAATGCTTATCTTCAGTATAAGATGAGACTTGATCGAGGACACATCTTCAGTATAAGTTGTGATTAGGAGTGCTTCAAAGCAGTTGAAGAATTGATCAAGACCAGTTCAAAGCCGACCGGTTAGAATCAGTTCATTTGTGTATGATCGGTTCATAGCTATTCAGGACCGGTTCTTGCGATTGGAGACCGGATTCAAGCGGGTGAAGATCGGTCCACAGCGGTTGATATTCGATTTGAAGTGATTCAAGACTGTTTGTATGCAGCTTAGGTTGAATTGAAAGGGAATAAAACCGGTAAAAAGTGGTTAGAATCATGCCTCCAGTCCTAAGTAAATTAGAAAAAGATGTTAAGGAAGATATAAGTAATGCTGCTAGATGCATTAGAAAAAAAATATTTACCATGATATTTGAAGCGATTATAAGCAGATAAGATACCTAATAAGATTTTGAGTCCTATAAAAAAAACTCTCAACAAGCTTGTGGAGAATGTCGTGAAAGAACTCAAGAGACGTGCAGTGTTTGAAAAGCCAAAACCCCAGATAGAGGATAAACATGAATTCGTGAAACCTCATCAGCCAGAATTAGTTCAAACTGTGCCCCTAAATACACATAAATTGCTTGTTCCAAGACAGTCTTCTTCATAATATGAATCTCAAACATGTGTTATACCATCTAAACATCGATATGTCATTTGACATTTTTAAAATATTTGTTCAGAGACTTAGCGAGATACATATGGATTTTCAGTAATAGCAAATGATAATGGTATGGATTTTCAGTAATAGCAAATGATAATGATGATATCAGAAAAAGTAAGTTTGATGCTTATATAATACCATAAGCTAATGATCACCTTCAGTATAAGTTGAAACTTGATCGAAGGCACATCTTCAGTATAAGTTATGATTAGAAGCACCTCAAAGCAATTGAAGATTGGATCAAGACCAGTTCAAAGCGATTGAAAACCTGGTAAAATCAGGTCAATACCGTTTCTTGCGGTTGGAGACCAGATTAAAGTGGTTGAGGACCGGTTCAAAGGTTCAAATCGTACTCCAAAATACACGAATAAATTCCTTGTTCTAAGGTACAAGACCGCCGTGGTATTCGGCATATAATAATGCAATTGCCTCCTAATAATGACGATCTAAGAACTCTTAAGGGTGGTCCATTTAAGAAACAGTTAACGCTTTTTTACTCTCAAAGACATTTTACTCAATTATTGAATTAACGAGTTTTCATAATATTTTTTGTATTATATGATATTTGTAGATATCATCTGTTTTATGTAAATTTGTAAAATTGTTTGTTTTGCATATATTTTTTATTGTTGTTACTTTATATTAATAAACCAATGTACAATATGTATTGATTGGAAGAAAATACGTCTATCATCTATCTATCTCTCGTCAACTCATTTTTTATTAAGTTAATTAAAGAAACAATTTTTTTTTCTAATACTATTTCTAAAAACTGTTAATTCATTCATTGTTAACATCAATACAACAAAGAATATTAGGTGTTCTATTTAAGAAAAATGTTAACGCTTTTGTAATGTCAAATTTCACTCAATTAAAGAATTGACGAATTGTGGAAGTACTCCATAATATTATTTTGTATTCTATGATATTTGTAGATATGATCTATTTTATGTATATTTGTAGGAATGTTTGTTTTGTTTATATTTTCTATATCTGTTACTTTATATTGACAAACCGATGTACAGGGTTATCCAACGAGGACTAGACAAGGCGATTTTTTGACTTTCCCTGTACTTTTATAAAAAAAAACTGAAATAGCCATCTTATGTAATTTTCTCCCGCGAATTCGGATATGTGCAGCTAAAACAAACGAACATCGTAAAGCCGTCAAAAACGACTAACTTAGGTTTTTTTAAATGGAATACCCTGTATATTATTGCATATTTGGATTGTGCGAAAGAGTCTATACATATTTCATGAATAATGTCCCATACCTATCTCTAACGGTTTTTGAAATATTGACAGTTGAAAATCGACCATTTACCAAGTTTGACAGCTTGTAAAATCTAAACGGCTAAAGATAGAACAAAACGGTTTGCACTTTCCTATATTGGTTTTTCATAAGCTATCGTATGACACATAGCATCTAGCGTATCTCATTCTTAACCCTACGGCAGGCGCGCCTTTGAAAATTACGTAAGAGGGTGCGTTGCGGTACTGGATGCCGCACGTTCAAAAAATGTATAAAGCTAAAATCTATTGATTATCTGCAATTTATTCAGTAGTAAAGGATATTACACATATTTATAGTAAAATATATAAAATAGAAATAACAATTCAAGAACGAGAAAAAATTCGAATAAATTGTCGGCAATATCTTACAATTCTTTTCGCTGAGTGGTTTATTTAACACGTTTCTATCCCTAAAACAATTAGAATGATATTTATATATCGAAACGTACTCACAAGGTAACACTCAGTACAAAAAAACGTAGGCATTGCGGTACGGAATGCCGCAAACGTGCAACTTGCTCTATTGGCGTCTCATTTCCTACTAACAGAAAGCCTAAATTCATTCCTCCCTGCGCTTTGGCAGCCGGTTCCAAATAAAATCAATGAAGAATTCCTGACGCGACAGCGGCGTGCAGCGATCGGAATTAAAAAAAATATATGAAATGTAAAAATACGGTACAGAGTACCGCTGCGCGCCCGCCAGGGGGTTAAGTTTAGACTTATGTCTCTGCTGGTAAGTATACGTTTAAGTTTGTAAAAGTAGTTAAGGGCCACTTCAATTCTACACTTAATTTCTCTGTCGTTTTCCCAATGTTCATGCAGCCAACTTCCCAGATAATTGTATTGTGTAACTCGTTCCAAGTGTATGTCGTCGATGGTAAGTTGAACATTCGTGTAAGGCACTCTGCTTCTACTGACTATCATAAACTTCGTCTTGCCGCTGTTTATCTTCAGTCCATAAATTCTACTGGCGTCATTTAGTTGTTCAAGCATTTGTTGCAAATCTCTAATGTTATCCGCGATCAAGACAGAATCATCCGCATATCTAATATTAATAACATATGCTCCATTTATCTTAATTCCGATATCTTTATCTTCAAACGTTTCTTTAAAAATGGTTTGCGAGTACATGTTAAACAAGAGCGGAGACAGGACACATCCTGCCTAACTACCCTGCGTATTTCTATATCCTGTGTTTTTAGATCGTTTGTTTTTATATGTGCGGTTTGATGCCAGTATAAATTCTGGATACAGCGAATGTCCTTGTCATCCACGACTGTCGTTTTCAATATGTCGACTAGCTTTTTTGCTGTACTCTGTCGAAGGCTTTCTCATAATCAACAAAACCTCACATCGCAAAAATTCTGAACCAACACTCGTATACCGAAAAGAGCTTCTCGTGTTCCCGTTCCACTTCTAAATCCAAATTGCGTGTCTGTAAGATTGGCTTCACCTTTCCTATATATTCTATTGTGCATGACCTTAAGGAACATCGTCAGCGCTCATTATAAGCTTATTAATCGGTGTTCATGACAACCTGTTGCATTTCTTTTTTTGGGTAACGGAATAAAAGCACACTGCAACCAGTCTGAGTGGTAGTTACCTTCATTATATATTTTGTTAAAAACAACTTCTAGCTGCGATAGATTGCCATCGTCAATTAAATTAATAATCTCAGATGGTATCCCATCTGGTCCAGCTGCTTTATTATCTTTTGAGAGCTGTATTGCCCTACGAATCTCCTCCCTGGTTATCGGTGGTCCACTCAGTGACTCGTTTTCATGATCAAACTCTAGGTCAGTTCTATCATTGTCTTGTAAAAGTTCTCGTATGTTATCTTCCCACACTTTTGTTCTTTCCTCCTTTTCCAGTATTATTTCGTTATTATTATTGACTAGGATTGTGGGTGTTCTAGTTTTATAAACTCTAGCTATTTCTTTAATGTTCAACGTGAGTAGCATGTGTTTGTTGTAGTCTCTACATTTCCTGACATTCCCGTTCCAGCCATCTTCTTTTAGCTTTCCTGATTTCAGATCTAATTCTGTAATTTAAAAGACGGTATTTATTAGGGTTTATTTTGTGCTTCTGTCTTTCATCCACCAGTTGGAGAATCCCCTCTGTCATCCATTTATTCTTGGGTTTGGACTTTCGGTACCCTAATATGTCCTGGCTTACAGAATTCATAGTTAACTTTAAATTGTTCCAGATGTCGTTGACTTGAGAACTTCCAGCTGTATCTTGTAATTTCGTCAGTTGGTCGTTTAGTTCATATTGCAAAGCTGTCCCTACCTCTTTATTCTTTAGGTTTTCAACTGCTAACTGTGGTTGTGTTTTTGCTTTTTAGGAAGTGACAGCCCTAGTCTACAAGAAGCCAGGAGAAGAACGTGGTCCGACGGCACATCAGCACGTGGATATGTACAGACCTTTTTTATTAATGTGCCAAATCCTCTGCTAATTAGGATAAAATCAACCTGGTTCCTAACGATGTTATCATGTCTGTCCTGTGGCGACTTCCAAGTATAAAGTTTTCTAGGCGGTAACGAAAACCAGGTGTTTGTTATTTTAAAGTTTTCTTCTTGGCAAAACCGTACCAGACGATCTTCCCTAGTATTTCTGTTACCTTACCCCCATGAACCAACGACCTTATCCACCGGTGTAGAACCGATCTTTGCGTTAAAGTCGCCTTGTATTATATTAATTCATGTGGTTTGGTCAGGCTTAATAATACTTTGACCTGTCCATAAAATCTGTCTAACTCGTCGTCATTCTTATCAAGAGTTGGGGCGTACACCTGAATTATGTTAATGTTGGTTGAATCTTCAGCAACATTCCTCTGCCTGAGTAGGGAACAAAATCAGTGACACTCCCAGCTATTTGCTTGATGACTATGACCCCCCACGCCTGTTCTGGGGTCTCTATCATTGTTGCCCGAGTAGTACAACCTGTTATCTTCTGTGTTACATTCTCCCGATCCTGGCCACCAGGTTTCGCTCACTTCAAGGATCGATATTTTAAGTCTGTTCATTTCATGTATTATGTTCACTAGCTTTCCAGACTCGTACATACTTTGAACATTCCATGTTCCTACATTAAAAGCCTTTTTACAAATATTTTTACCTCCGGGGATTCTTAGCACCCTCATTTTGCCGGAGAATGAGGGCCGTCCTTCTATAACTTATTCAATGCGATTTTCTTGGGAATAGTACTTCAGTGGTTTCCCGTTGCCTTCTGAAGGGTTAGTAGTTTTCCTTCTGTATTTCGACCGCCCCTAACATGGAGTCAGACGTCGTCCGAAGCCGCTTCCTTGTACTACAGACGCTTCTATTGTGCTAGTTTTGGTCCGCCCCGGGTCTTTAATTTCCCGGGTACCACCCATATCTGGGAGGCATTCCCATATCCCCCACCTGGGGAGGCGCCCGATGGAGGGCTAGCAACCTCACACGGGGTTTATCATGTATCTATCTATTTTTATCAACTCATTTTTATGAAATTAATAAAGGAAATAAATCTATATTTTGTTTTTGTCTCTAATGCTATTTCTAAAAACTGAGATTTCTGGTTTACATTAATACAATTTCAAAAATATCAGACAATTTTAAGTTAACTTGAATAAAAATCAACATTATAAATAATATGTTTAGTAGAAATCGCAAGAAAAGAAATATTAATTGTTCCATTTAAGAAAAATGTTAACGCTTTTTTACTGTCAAAGACATTTTATTCAGCTAAAGAATTGACGAATTGTGGAATTGTTCCATAATGTTATTTTGTATTAGATGATATTTGTAGATATGATCTGTTTCATGTATGTATAATTATTTGTTTTGTTTATAGTTCTTATTGAAGTTACTTTATATTGACAAACCAATGTAGAATATATATTGATTGGTAATAAAGATTTCTATCACCTATCTATCAATCTTTCTTCACCTCATTTTTTAATAAATTAATAAAGGAAACAAATCTATGTTTTGTTTTGTTTTTCCTAATACTATTTCTAATAAATGTTGTTTCTTGTTGACATTAATACAATTTTAAAAATAACAGAAAAATTTAATTTAACCTTTACAAAAATCTACATTATAAATAATATTTTAGCTCGAAATGGCAAATGGCAATATTAAGTGGAGGTGACAGAAGTAAGCATCAATATTGATTATTGTCCAAAAATCTAAAATATGCTACGGCCTAGGGCGTAACCGGAGCCTTCGATATAGCTATCGAAGGCCCCGGCCTAACTCAACTGAAAATGAGCCTTGCAATTTAAGCGATTAGGTATATATAAATCATTTAACATAATATATTTAGAAATTTCATAAATTTATTTTAAAATATAGTTCGGTTGCAAACAAATATCAATTTTGAAAAATAATATCGATATTGCAAAACCTGTTTTAGGTTTCCTGTCAGAAATATAAAAAATAAAACACAGACCGAATAACTCTTAAAGCATAATATGACGATAGTGATTGTAACGATTTAGTCCAAAACCTAAACCTTTGTCGTTTTTGAATGAATTTGATCACTGGGAGGTAATGAATTTTAGGTGTTGATAATCCTTAAAAAAAACAATAAAACGAGCTTTAATAAAACGAGCGTTAATAAAATTCATGTGAATTAATTTTTTGTTCGTATTGTAACGTAATCTTGTTTGCAAAAATGTCTAAAAAACGTCGGATAGTTATCAATGCATGGTTTCGATTATGTTGCACCGCAATGTCGTACGCGAGACTCGATGTCATAACAGACATAATACACAATAAATTAGTACAGTTTCACCTCGAAAGTAATTAAATTTAGCTACATTCCAGTTTGTTAACGTATTCTTTTATATTTCCCGTCTCTTATACAACTATACCGTACACTTAACTTGTATGGTTAATTACTACATTTCTGTTTGTCTGTTTTGTAACAAAATATCCTAAAGTGATTATATACCCATCTTTTGATCATTTTTGCGTATATTAATGGCACAGCAACTAAATATTTAAAATATATATTGGCTGCATTGTATTAGCTGGCAGGGACGTCAAACTGGTGAGAGCAGTTTGATTACGGGGAGTGACGCCCCCGCCATTCCGAGTTGCCACGGGATGTGGCCCATCAAATTCCATCGTCCTCCTCCAGGCTGGAGAACACCAAAGTACAAAGTCTGGAGCTGATCACTAGGGAGTGACCCAACAAACCCTATTTTTACCCCTGTCAGACTAGGGACCACCAAAGGAAAGAGTCTGAGGCCGATGCATCCAGTGGAAGCGGCCCTAGGTGGTAGATGCATACTCCTACTCGAATCGTCCGGTGAAAGACCACCCCACCAGAACTGGGAAGCGCTAAGTGGTTTTCCCGAATCACGTTCCGTTTCCGCGCTGGTGGTTCCGGGTTCCACAGTAGGAATATAATAATATGGACATGATGGTGCTTCCGGGATCAAAATATTCCGGAGGTAAACTCCCCGGCCATTCGGATCTCCGGGCGCTGGGTGGCCCTGGGAGCCCTTCATTCCGCATTTCACAGACAGCAAAGATACCGAACCCATTTAGAATTGATTTCTGCAACATAAGAGGCCTAAATACAAACATAAATTCGGTACACCAACATCTACAAGCAAATAGACCACACATACTAGCCCTTACAGAAACACAAGTATGTTCTACAACAACAACAGTGAACTACCCTTTTCCTGGTTACGACTTACATACCCGATTTAGACATAAGTTCGGAATATGCCTTTTTGTCCGAAGCGACCTTTCATGTCACCGCGAGGAAACACTCGAACCGAACAAACTTGACGTCATGTGGCTCAAGTTCACCGCCAAGGGATTAACCAAGTTTATATGTTGTCTCTATCGCCCTCCGAGCGATAGAGCCTACCAAAGCTTTTTTTCAACACTAGCTACCACTTTTGACTCAATACAGGTTGATCACCCCAGTTCAGAAATAATCGTTCTGGGAGACTTCAATGCCCACAACACCAACTGGCTCAAACATCACAACAAGACCGACAACGAAGGTAGAGAGGCTGAAGCATTCGCCATCAGCTGCGGGCTGACTCAAATTGTAGACGAACCAACTCGAATCTCAGAGAGGGGCGAATTCGCCGCCCTCCTGGATCTTTTTCTAACCACCAATCCTGACCAGTACACAGTTACAGTTGGTCCGCCATTAGGTACTTCCGACCACAAACTTATTACAACGGTTTGTGAATTGCCACTCATACAGAAGGATCCACCATTGCCTCGCAAGATCTGGCATTACAATTCTGCAAACTGGGACGATCTAAGGGAGTTCTACCTAGATTTTCCTTGGCTCGACGTCTGCTTTGGCGCTGACGACCCGTCAGTCTGCTGCGAAAAGATCACGCAAGTAATCTCCTCAGGAATGGAAGCATACATCCCAAATTCCATCAAGTTACCATCAAAAGGAAAGCCCTGGTTCGACAGAAGATGCGAAAGAGCTGTGGGTAGGAAACAGCAAGCCTACAAGTACTGGCAGCAAAATCAGACCGCTGAAAATCGCAATTATTTTGTCGAAGCGAGAAACGAATGCAAGCGTGTTATCGACGAAACTAAGGACAAACACAATCAAAGGATCAGGAATAAACTTTTGCAATGCCCCAGTGGCTTCAGGAATTTCTGGTCGGTAGCAAAGGCAGTAAGTAACAACTTTACAGAAACGTCTCTCCCACCTTTGACAGACGAACGTGGCATCACGGCGACTACAGCCAGGGAAAAAGCAAATATGCTCGCCAAAATGTTTTCTTCGCACTCCACCTTAGACGTCCCCCAAGGCAAGACTCTCCCCACCATATCGAACATCAACACTACTATGGGAGAAGTCAAATTTCATCAGCGTGATATTCGTAAAATCCTTAAAAATCTAGATACGCAAAAGGCATCAGGACCGGACGGAATACCTGCCATCGTGTTAAAGAACTGCGCCAACGAACTAACACCCGTTTTTTCCAGGCTTTTTTCTCTGTCTTACGGAAAAGGGATTTACCCATCCTCTTGGAAAGTCGCTCGAGTGCAACCTGTTCCAAAAAAAGGCAAGAAAACCACGCCCTCAAACTATCGTCCAATTGCCTTGCTTCCAATAATCTCCAAAGTCACGGAACGTGTAGTCAATCAGCAACTACTCAAGTACCTCGAGAACAACAAAATAATCAGCGATAATCAATACGGCTTTCGCAAAGAGAGATCGACAGGAGATATATTGGCCTATGTCACTCATATATGGTGTAGGGCAATTGAGAACTACGGAGAGTCCCGAGCGATTGCGTTGGATATTTCAAAGGCATTCGACAGAGTTTGGCATGACGGACTGCTCAACAAACTACCGTCCTTCGGACTGCCAGCCTCTCTCTGCAGCTGGCTTGCCAGTTTCCTTAAGAGCCGATCTCTGCACGTTGCAGTCGATGGACACATCTCGGACACATTCACCATCAACGCGGGCGTGCCTCAGGGCGCAATACTTTCACCAACTCTGTTCCTCATCTATATTAATGACCTGCTGACCGAAACAAATAATCCTGTTTACAGTTTTGCAGATGACAGTACCCTTGTCTCCCACTTTAGATCAGAAAAACCCTTACCAGCGACTGAGACTCATCACCGCAGACAGGAGCAGATTACAGCAATTAATCAAGACCTGGAGAAAGTTCAAACTTGGGGTGACCGAAATTTGGTCCAGTTCAATGCAGCAAAGACCCAAGCAGCCACGTTTACCAAGAGGGCCAATACAGCGGGCCCTGACATCATTATGGCGGGGTCGCCCATTCCTTCATCCCCGTCAATCGGACTGCTGGGTATCTCGGTCAACAGCAATATGTCCTGGCATGACCACGTTGCTAACATCGCAAAATCAGCCTCCCAGAAGCTTGGTGCGCTATTTCGCAACAAAAAACTCTATACACCGCAGCAGTTGCTCTTGCTCTACAAAGCGCAAATAAGACCGTGCTTAGAATATTGCTCACATATCTGGGGTGCCACCCTAAAGCTGCTGGATTCCATTCAGAAGAGAGCTGTGCGTCTTGTCGGCGACCCGGAGTTGACTCGGAATCTAGATAGTCTGGAACACCGCAGACATGTAGCCGAGATATCTCTGTTTTACAGATACTTTCACGGCAGATGCTCCCAGGATTTGGTCCGCCTCATCCCGCCCCTGGCAGCTCCTGTCAGACAGTCACGACAGACGGCAAGAGCGCACCAGTTCGTCGTACAACTGGAAACACCTAGAACATCGCTTTACAAGAACTCCTTTGTCTGGCGCACTGCATCACTGTGGAACTCACTCCCAGGACATCTGTTTCCCACTAATTACAACTTACAAATATTCAAGAGCCGTGTCAATCAACATCTTCGCACACACACCGCTCGTCGAGCGCCATAGGGTCTCCCTTTAGTGTGTGTGCCACTGCCATAAAAAAAAAAAAGAATATTGAATAAAGCAAAGAATAAAACAACACTCACAAAAACGCAATGCATAAAATATACAAGAACTAAAAAATATAATATAATAAGATATATCAAGATAATATATTGGAGGAATTATTTGAAATATCCCTAAGGTAGGCTAGGGAAGCTGGAATCTTATTAACGGTATTGAAATTCTATTAACTAAGCTAACGCTTAACTATTCTCATTTTCGCTGTCCGATTAGCTTAATGCTGCGCCGCTGCACCAAATTTAACTTTTCTTCGGCAATGGTTGTTTATGTAATTTACTATAAATTTTAAATCCACTTTTGAACAGGTGGTAAGAGTAAGAATTTGCACGATATTTTAGGTCAGTATTTAAAAATCGCAAACAATTACTCGGCGTAATATGGGATTGATAACGTGAGAAAGCGAAGGCGCAACTGTCTTTGTATCTATTATTAAAATATTTACGTAAACGAAAGTATTTTCCTGTGGGTGGTCTCCGAATGTATTGCACTTAATTTTGGTCGTGTATCTCATTCTGTGATCTACAATCTATTACACAAAATTAAAGGTTCCTTAATAACTATTATATCATAAATATAGTACTATTAGGAACATTCGTATATATTGATTCTTGATATTATTTCGGCTGACTTCAATTGTTGATATTTAAGTATTGGATTTCGTGGGAAATTAATTGACACATTCTTCTTTGCATGTATTCTTACTGAATTAATCCATTAAGGCAAGGTTTTGTTAGATCCGCGGTCGCCTATTAACTGCCCAGTCGATGATATTATTCTTAAAATTTTGATTTTCCATTGTTGCGTCTTTAGAATTTGTTTTAGTGTAATTTGTAGCCCTTTGCTGAGTCAAATAATGTAACTTTTCAGGGCTTAAGGCTACCTAGATGACATTATAAAAAATTATGAAGAATCAAATGCAGCATTTTTATCTCAAAATTTTCTGACCTTTTTTGAAATTTTTATACCTGAATACTAACTTCTGTATTTCAGGTCTTGCTAAAACAGCCGCACATTATATCATTCTAAATTATAATTTTCAATTTTATATTATAAGTTGAACCTTCCGCAAAATGCACCATAACAGTGTTTTATTCTCAACATGGAAACATCATCAAGAAATGAACCTAGCTTTAACCATTTCTATCAGTCAAGGGTCAAGGCCAGGCGTTTAGAGGACCTTAGTATTGGTACTATCAATTGCCTAAGTAGCGGAGCGGTACCATTGAATTGTTCCCATGACATTTTCATCTCAGTATGGAGCATTGTCGTTTTGTGTTTCTGTGCCGTCATGTGCATGTAGCTACTGATCATCATTTGAGGTGGATGATACAGCTGCTTCCCATATGTTCAAAATTTCGTGATTTTCGTTGAGTTGCTTCATAACCTCAAATCTTATGAAGAATTGCGGATATTTTGTCTATTATTAATATTGCTACTATGTTTACGGTACCAAATTGTAGAATTCTTGATATAAAATTGTCTCTATAATAGTCCACCATCTAGCGGGCATATCTTCAGCAGCAAAAGATCGTAAGAGTTAATTTGCGCCTAAACTGCCCAAGGTAAATCAAGAAATTCTGGTACAGTGAGATAACTGAACATGATGGGTTTAAAACAAAATGTGCCGTATTATCTATTTTCCAGTTTCAATTGTAAACTATGGGGATATGGATATGGGGATAAACGATCCCATCAATAATTTTGTTTTCTATTTGCTAGCACGATAAACAGATTAAAAATTCTACTGTATATAAGAAAGTTGAAATTGAAGGAGAGGCTCAGGATCAACAAAAATTACCACACAGCTTCCAGAATAAAGTATTGTATGATCTTCTGCAACTGGAAAGAAATAAGTGCCACAAAACTCTCAAATCGGATTTAAGTTAGACGCTAATGAGAACTATTCTTAAGCAAGCAGTATTGAACTATCAATTGCTTAGGTAGCAGACCGGTACCACTGAATTGCTGCCATTAAGAGTTCATCTCAGTATGGAGTTGTTCGTAAACAGCTTCATCGTCTTGTGTATCTGTGCAGTCCTGTACGTGTCGATATTTATCATCATCTGATGTGAATGATACAGCTACTTCCCATAAGTTCAAAGTGTCTTGATTGTCGTTGAGTTCCTTCACATCTTCAATTCTTCTGAAGTATCGCCAAGATATTGGCTATTAATTTTGTTACTGGTACCAAATTGTAGAATTCTAGAAAGAAAATTGTCACTTTAAAAGCCCATCATCTAGCGGATATATTCAGCAGCAAAAAATCGTAAGGACTAATTTTCGCCAAAACTGCCTAAGCTAAATCAACAAATTCTGGTACAATGAGGTAACCGAACATGCTGGGTTTAAAAATAAAATATGCACCATTTTCTATTTCCTAGTTTTAATTGTAAACTAGGGTATTTCAATTTTTCGCGGATATGTGGATAAACGATCCTATCAAAAACTTTGTTTTCTATTCATTATCTCGATAAACAGATAAACATTTTTACTGTATATATGAACGTGAGAAGAGGCTCAAGACCAACAAAAATTACCACACAGGTCCCAGGGTAAATTATGGAATGTTCCTCTGCAACTGGAAAGAAATACAGGATAAGTGCCACATAACTGTTAAATCGGATTTAAGTTAGATGCCAATGAGAACTGTTCTGATGCAAGGGGCATTGGACTATCAATTGCTTAGGTAGGGAACCGGTACCATTGAATTGCTGCCATAAAGATTTCATCTCAGTATGGGGTTGTTCGTAAACAGCATCATCGTTTTGTGCTTCTGTGCAGTCCTGGGCCTGTATATATTCATCATCATTTGAGGTGATACAGCTGCTTCCTATATGTTCAAAGTGTCTTGATTGTCGTTGAGTACCTTCTTAACCTCAATTATTATGAAGTATCGCCAAGATATTGGCTATTAATATAGCTACTATCATTATTGTACCGAATTGTAGAATTCTCGATTGAAAATTGTTACTATAATAGCCCATCATCCATCATCTAGCCTAAGGTAAATCAAAAAATTTTGGTACAGAAAAATAACTGAACATGCTGGGTTTAAAATAAAATGTGCCGTATTTTCTAGTTTTAATTGTAAAACAGGATATTTCACAGTAATGCAGTGCTCCAGGCAAAGGAGTCCTTGTAAAGAGATCATCTTTTACAAGGACTCCTTTGCCTGGAGCACTGCATCACTGTGGAACTCACTCCCAGGACATCCGGATAACGAATAGAAAACAAAGTTATTGATAGGATCGTTTATCTCCTTCTCCACGAAAAATTTAAATATCCTGGTTTTCAATTAAAACTAGAAAATACGGCACATTGGTGTTTCCAGTTATACGACGAACGAATGCGCTCTCGCGGTCTATCATGACTATCTGATAGGCGCTGGATATGGGCGGGACGATGCGGGCCAAATTCTGGGAACATATTCCTTAAAAATATCAGTAAAATAGGAAAATCTCAGCCACATGTCTGCGGCGTTCCAGACTATCCAGATCTCGGGCCAACTCCGGGTCGCCGATGAGACGCACTCTGAAAGGAATGGTAAATGTGTCTGAGATGTGTCCATCAACTGCAAGGTGCAGAGGTCAGTCCTTGAGGAAACAGGAAAGCGAGCTGTAAAGAGATGCTGGCAGTCCGAAGGACGGCCGGCAGTTTGTTGAGCAATCCATCATGCCAAACGCTGTCAAATGCCATCGAATTATCCAATGCAATTGCTCGAGACTCTCCGTAGTTTTCAATTGCCCCATTTCATATATGAGTGGCATATGCCAACTGTTTGCGAAAGCCGTACTAGTTATCGCTAATTATTCTTGTGTCGAGGTACTTGAATAGTTGCTGATTAACTACACGTTCCATGTCTTTTTGGGAAGAGCTTGCACTCGGGCGACTTTCCAAGAAGATGGGTAAATCCCCTTTCGGCAAGACAGAGCAAAATGTCTGGAAAGAATGGGTGTTAGTTCATTGACGTAGTTCTTTAGCACGATGGCAGGTACTCCATCCGGTCCTGATGCCTTTTGCGTGTCTAGCTGTTTGAGGACTTTACGAATCTCCCGGTGGTGAAACTTAACTTCTGCTATGGTAGTGTTGATGTTGGATATGGTGGGGAGATGACAATGAGAATCATTCTGAAGCAAGGAAAATTTAAATCATGAAAAATTCAATACGTATTTTTTGAACTGTTAGAAAATGATCCAGATGGCCAAATTAAATTTCCATAGATATAACCCCTAATTTGTCATTAAAATTATTTTTAGGTACGAGGCGACATTTTGCTTCCTCGGATTCAAGCTAGAAATGATTCTTGCTGGATGCCAAATTAGTACACTAAATATTCGAAAAAAGTGGTCGCAAAATATCTGGATCCTCTAAGGAGATACATAATTTCAAAAATCAGATATTTAAGTTAAAATATCGATGAAATCTGATATGACCTCGTTATTATAGAGAAGCTATTTTATACATAAATAATCAAATTTCAGAAAGACCTGATTCTCTGGAGTGAGCAGCCCTATCCCCAGATATGCCATCGTTCGGTTTCTTATTGCGCGGCAAATTGAAATGACAGGTATACATGATATAGGAGAGCCCCAACACAAAATCATGAATGGGGTTGCACTGATGAAGTATGCAAATGACTTATCTACAATTCATACTTGCTAGTAATATTTCTTGCGTTGTTAGTTTTTATGTTTATTTCGAATTTAGTATTTATTTATATACTTGTTTGAACCCATATTAACTGCCTATTTTACAAAATACTAATCTGTGTCCTTTTTCGGTTTTCTCTGAAATATAAAATATACTATGTCTGGATAAAAATCAGTTTTATTAAATCGATTAAAAATGAAAAATTCTTAGTTGTATACAAAATATACATAATTTTTTTTAAATCTAGCAGTTGCAGCAATTACTCTGGCGTTTCAAATGTCGTTGCAACAGCTTTCATCACCAGTAAATTGAATTTAGAATTAGTATTCTGTGGTGAATTTTAGTCAAGCGAGTAGGCCTTTGATAAGCCTTTTCGCTAGCCTCTAAACCCCTAAGCTCTATTTACCCCTGTCCTGCACTTTAGGATTTTTTCGGCCTCTAACGAACTCCATGATTTTGGTACAGGCGATCTCCTGTAATTGATCCCTTGTAATGCTAACGCCAGAAAGTGGAAGGATATTTTTTCGTCCCCTCCACAACCCGGATAGGTAGGATCTTCCTCTACTTGTATGAGGGAAAGACGTCTCTTGAGCCCGGAGGACGTCGTAAGGCTGCTGGATAGTCCGCTGAGTGGCCTGGAACAGCCGCCATGCTGTTTGGGTTATCTTAGCTCTCCCAGCATAATTCTGGCATGTCTACATCTTTCGGCGGTCCCACATTCCTTCCCGAGTTTTACTGGGCCTATTCGTCTAGGATATTAGCAACTTGCTTTTTAGTGTTGTCCAAAATTGTTTCTGGTCCCCCAGTGTCATTATTAGTCTTCTGGCATCATTGCTTGGATAGAATTCCACTGTGTCGAGGGACCCAAGTGAATTCGGCCCTATTCCTCATCGCGATTCGTTCCAGGGAGATCGCGTATTCTTAACCTAGCCCTTGATACCCTTTCTTTGAACGGAATTGGAAATCAATTGGAATAAATATTTAGTATTATAATAACATCCTAAATTTCAATTGGAATTGGCTGCAATAAAACCTATGTTGCAGCACCACAGTAATTGGCGACATTGGATCAACTACCAATTGTGATAATGTTCAGTTAGCTCACTGCACTGTATCACATTTTGTTGATTCAGCTTTAACAGTTTTGAAGGAAATATCGCATTCCATTTTCTACTTTACAACCCTGTATACACGAGAAGGGTCAGAGACAGATTCAAGGAAGCTTTTTTGCCGAAATAGTATTTTCTGAACTTAGCAGGTCCAAATAAATGTAAATATGTACAACGATCACATCTTCAAATATATTGCTGGACACTCGAGCCAGTTAAGGAAATCTTGCTGACTATTTTCAGAATAGATTTTTTTCAAAACTAAAATATTTGAATGGGGCTTTTGGCGTATGGAGGCTCCTCTTATAGCGCCATCATTATACGGAGTTTTGCTTCAATTTTTTCTTACTCGGTTCAACTGTTTTACATTAAGATACAGGTAGAAAAAGATGAATTTAAAGTTAAGAAAATAAATCAATTTATGAGATCAAATTATCAGCTACAACTGCTATATTTTGTCCCTGTTTTATACTATTCCGTTCACAAGTAAACACCAATTTGGAATTTGCTGATACCTTTATTACAAAACCTAAAAATAAAATAAAAAACGAATGAGTGTCCAGAACAACTATAAAAATAAATCGACATATTCCACTATTCAAAGGTCTGACGATTTTCTACGGAAGAATCCACTTCTGTCCTTGGGTTCGTA
>JAEQML010059639.1:0-28324 GCA_016904865.1 Pissodes strobi | reverse complement strand
CTCGATTGCCTGCCTGTACGGGACGCGAGAATTTACTATACTTTACGAATATTGAAAAGCAGGAGCAGATTTTCGGATTTTCTATATAAATCGAGGAAAATATTTTTGGTTTCCACATAAGCTCATATTAAAATTAGTATTGGATATTGACCGCAATTTCTTCAATCAGCTAAATGTATTATGCCCCACTTTGTTATATATGAGTTAGTTTGGATGTTATTATAACATTATACTCCTCTGAAATAAACGCTAAATGTACTATCACAACCATCCTGATGCAGATTGCGATCCCGAATGAACTATCTACAACTAAATTAAAGCGGTTTATTGTTTAGTAGTTTACCGGCTTCTCACGATCTCCCGCATGATGGCGGCATGATAGGGGATACATAAAACTACTTATTTTCTTATCGTACCTAAATTCGGCAGCTTTTTCGGGTAAGTTCATGACTTCTGATTTGATGATTTTTACTGATACCAATTAACTCTTTACAACTAAATTACAGTGAATAAAAATACTGATTCTAAATTCAGCTAAGTTTTTCATTTCTAGTTTGACGATTTCTGCTTTCATTTTAATATGCCAATTAACTCTCTGTAACTAAATTAAAGTGACTTATTGTTTAGTTGTTTATCGACTTCTCACTATCTCCCGAATAATGGCGGCATAATAAGGGATGAATACATATACTTATTTTACTTTCTCATCGTACATAAATTCAGCAGCTTTTTCGGATAAGTTTTTGATTTGTGGTTTCATGATTTCTGCTTCCATTTTAATATGTTAAGATGTTGTATTCCTTAAGGGAATATTTGAAAACGTTTTAATTTAACAAAATTAAAGTTTGTAATAACTGGTCTCTTAAAATTGTAAATAATTCTAAAATTTGATACTATAATGACTAAGTTAAATTGAAAATGAGTGGTTTTCAAGGTCCGTATTGTGACAATAGGCAACCTCTACCAACGATTCCGTCATAGATTAGCTGATGCAGTGTTGTCGTTACTTGCCCACGACTAGTATGGAGATGGCTGTGACACACATAGACAGTGGCCTGCTAAGAAGTGCTCTTAAGCGACTCTAGTATCGCCAGCTACACTCATCAAGGTCTAGACATTTACATAAAGGAAGATAGTTTATACGAACCATTATTACTTATCGTAAATAATGCTTAATATTTCATAACTTCAGATAATAAAAAAGGAACAAGATAATAAAAGTAATATGGAACAAGCCCCAATCCACATAAAACACTTTAGTATTCTGGTATGAGCAAAATAAGGGTTTCTATATTTCTCTCTTAAAATTTTAATATACACAGGATACGGTCCTGCGAGACAGAACAACAAACTTTGCAAATATTAAAGCAAAAACTAGGTTAGTTCCATAAATTATTGTTCCGATTTGAAGTTTCTGATAAATAAATTTGTTATGGCATATAAAGTTTGATTTGAGATAATGCTCGATTTTTCAAATGGAAAATGCAGTTCGCTCGCGTATAATTTATAGTGGGATAAATTTAAGTGTCGTTCAATAAAGAGTGAAAACAATAAGAATGAACGGGGCAAGGACCTAGTGTTATGAGCTATTAGGTTCTAAACGCTTACCAGTAACGTCGGCGTATTTTTCCATATGAGAATCTATGGCGTCAAAAAATCTGTAATAAAAAAGAAAGCACTTTAATAAATTGAGTTAATGGAATTTAGGGTCGATATATCCATCTCTTGGTAATTTGATCAATAACATAATATGGATATAATAAGGATAAATTAAAGTCACAAATGTCAATGCAACCACAAGAGAGAAGGATGCAAATTGCCAGTTGAAGAAACATAACAACGCATATATTTCATTTATATATTTATCATAAACTGAACGAGACCATACACTGGTAAACGAGTAAGCAGTTTTGAAATTTTTCTCAGCCTGATGTATTTAACTATCTTGGGAAGCAATCATGTATTGACGACGTCCTTAAAACAACTATAAACTTGTAACCCATCATGAGGTAAACTTAAAAAAGCTGCATCATCTTCGGTTCTATTTTATGTGGCAATTATACCTTCAGTGGCTCATTATGCATCGCGAACAATCAACCGCTTATCTTAATATTCAATAATGAACTGGATGAGTTTTGAGTGTTGAGCATCAAAATGGAAATTTTATTGATGAGGTTATAAAAAATAAAATATTTTCAAAATATGTATTATTGATTTCCTCCTCAATGCTGTTGATACCAATAGTTTTCCTCTGAGCTTTTTTAAAACGTTTCACCACAAAAACCTGTTTAGACCAGGCAAATCTTATTTTTTCAATGAAGTTTAAGGGGACATTTTTTTTTCAATGTTAGTCGATAGGTTTTATGTTCAGGAACAAATATATAAAAATCCTAAAAAATCCGTTGTGAGCTAAAAACGCCATCTTGAAAAAACACCGTTCAAATTTTAAAAAATTAAATCTCTTCTTACCCCTTAGGTTAATTTGAACGTTTTTGAAGTGAAAACTTCTTTGTGCGTGTTTTGCGTTTTTTTTTGTGGGGGTTGAATGAGACTCAGCCGTCACGCGTCAGGCTTGGATATGTAACGTAAAGATCCTTCTTCTGGCATGTTCCCGTATAGGTAGAGGGCCGCACTTTTCAGGGGATGTAGCCGGGGTAAAAAGAAGATCTTGGACGGAAACGGGACTCCGTACCACCCCCCCCCCCCCCCCGTTTGGCGAGGGGAGGGGAGAAGGGAAAACTTAAATAATTAATTTCAGGAAAACGGGAAGAGGTACAGGGTCGAAATTTTTATGGTAGGTGCGCCCCATGGGCACCTTAGACCGTACGGGGGGGGGGGGCTCTAATTTAGGGGGGATTTTGGGGGAAAACCGTTTTTCGCCCGTATCTCTGCAACGAAGGCTCGGATCGAAATTCTGACAAAACGATTACCTATCGTGTGGTCTTAAGCACACGCAATTTTTTTTAATTTTTACGAAATTTTAGCCTTAACGTAACAACAAAATGATCCTTTAATTTAGATCTAACAAAGAATATATATTTCCTAACAAAAAAGCTGAAAAAGAAAAAAAATTTTTTTTTGCTTACATTTAACTTTTTAATACCACTAACTATCTTTACATTCTAGCTTATTACAAAAACTCTTCTAAACTGTTCATTCAAAAGATTGTCGTCCAGAACACAAGCATATTTGCAGTCTATCCCATGGATGTGAAGGCACATAGATCTGCAGCATCCGACTTGTGAATATACACATTTTTTTTGGCAGCCGTTTCGACATTTACAGTAGATCAGACTTAATACTTCTGCTGCAGGAGATCGCTGCACTGTGATTGCAAACATTTAATTTTTTGATACCTTCCATCCAAATTTGTCCGGGGCTAGGAAATTTCCCATCTATTGCTGTACTTGAAGATAGGTCGTGAAAATAAAAAAGAAAACAATTGGGACCCTTCTCATCCTTCTAATCCGTCTATAAAGGAGAGAAATTCATAACCAACTTTTGGTAGTTCATCTAGATTCGTATTCCTATCACTGAATTTGTCATGCATGAATGCATGCTTCTTAAACACTTTAAGGGCTTCCGATTTGCCTTTCTTATAAAGATAAGAAGTAGTATCACAACCACTAATGGCATGAATAAAAAGAAGGCTGTTAACAAGAGACTGTCCCAAATCCTCATACACTTTTTTTAAATGGAAAATTTTATCTTCATTGTCGCTGCGACCCACTTTTTTAAAATAAACATTTCATCTGTCACCGCACACCGCACAAAGCAATCAACAAAACGATTAAATCTGTGTCTTCCTCCAATACTATGACTTTATTTACAATTAAGGTGTCCGCATCTGCATTTGCCCCAAACGTTGAGATACTGTTCTCTCTAAATTGATCTCTAAGTAATTGTATTAATCGAAAGTTATTTTTTTCATCGCCTAGAAAATCTGCTTTACTTATATGCATGACTGTTGATTCGCTGAGAATAATTTCAACTGGTATTTTCTTACTCTTTCTTAGTCGATGTTCTTCATCCTTTGTAGAAGGGATGTTAGTATATCCATCGAACCCAATTTTATTATGACATTTTCGTCAAAATTTTTTAATACATAAGATATATTATATTAACAGTGGTATTAAACTGGCTTTGCCACTTTTTTCAAACAAACTATTCTATTAGATAACTGCTGTGAGTTAAGAAGTATGGTATCATCACGCAACTTTACTGCTTTGATTGCTGCTGCTAATGATTTTACTATATTTTGCATTTTAAAATGCAGTTCAGAAAAACTTTTATCTACCATAGATTCTACTAGGTCTAATCCTATTTCTCTCGCCATGTGACAGTTAACGTTCTCTTCTATGACAACTCCATTGGTTATGCATGAAAACTTACTAAAATGGTATTCAAAAGGATTGTGGTATTGCAAAACTTTACCTTAGACTTTGTTCTCTCGGCCAAATCGCGACTCTCATAGTTCAATAGTTTTTTCAGACTATCCAGACTGAACGGAACGGTCTGCACAACTAGCTCCAGAGCATATCATGCTTCGGTGGTGTATGGCATAGTAAGCGTCCGTTTTGTTATCGAGATCTCAGTTACTCATCTTCCGTGAGTTAGTCCACCCGAGGTCTTCATTGATTTCATTAGATACTGCTCTACTCGTATGCACATGTCTTTTGAAGTACCCGACCATAGTTTGTGAGTGCGGCGCGGCGCGGGCGGCATATCGTAATAGTATATTATGATATGAGTGTATGAGAGGGCCTTTAAAGCACGCGCGGCATATATAAGTCGGCTTTAAAGGCCTCTTATACACGTATATGATACGCTATTTTTTTATTACGAACGCATCATATTCCCAAAAATGTTTTAATTTAATCGGACGTGCATAAATTGGACTGGTAATTATAGAAATAATAGATTTTAATAAATAACGCGAGCGGCCATGTTTTTTTTAAATGGTGGCTTTAGCTCACTTCCGATTTTTTGGGATTTTTAGATTTGCATTCTATGATAAAAGAGCTATCGTTTTCAAGAAAAAAATAAATGTCCGCAAAAACTTCACACTTAACGTACATTTTTTTAAAATTTGCCTGGTCTAGTTTGTTTGGCGTGGCGCACTATCTAGGGTATTTCTAAGTATAACGAATAGCAATAAATATGTAAAAACATTAATGCAGATTGCCATCCAGGATTAACGCTCTACAACTAAATTAAAGTAACATTGTTTAGTTGTTTACCGGCTTCTCATGATCTCCCGCATGATGGCGGCGTAATAAAGGATGAATAAAAATTTTGTTTCGCATCGTACCTAAATTCAGCAGCCTTTTCGGGTACGTCTATGATTTCTGATTTAATGACTTCTGTTTTATTTTAGTATGCCAATTAACTATCTGCAACAAAATTACAGTGACTTTTGTTTAGTTAGTTATCGGCTTCTCAAGATCTCCAGCATGATGGAAGTTTAATGTTAGGCGCTTCGGTTCCTTCTGCAAGCATTGCTATTGGGCGGTTCATTTTAACCATTAGTTACGCCATCCAATGGTTGATTCTCGAGCGCCACCGCATTTGGATTATAGTGGTAATGGGCCCACTTTGCACCGGGCAGCTTTTATACAGTGGAGAAACGGCTAACCAGGGGTCTATTGCGCATGTCTCTGCTGGTTGCCAGCTGCCCTTTAGAAAGAAAACAAACAATTTCAAAAACAAACCAAATACAGCATCTCTTGATCTTAAGCTCGGAATGGCACATCCCCTCTTCTTTCAGTAATCTTGCAGGCGCAGAAGCAGAATGCCGTAATTCAAGACGGTATGAGCAGCGGTAGGAGTTACAGAGTTTAGCGGTATCAGATTCCGTAAGGCGGTTTACGGTATTGAATTCGGTAAGACGGTTTTGATACACCCAGCGTAAAAAAGATATGTCGGTGTCGCAAACAGAAAGTAACGATGTGAAGATGAATTGTGGTTGGCAGTTACTGGTTCTGGGCATAAATTCTAAGTTTTGGATGTCGCATTCCTCCTTTGGTGGCTAGATCTTGGCCGCGCAGCGGTACTGATTGCTGGATTCGTGATTTTTGCAATACGGATGGCTGGCGGGCGTGGAGACATCGATAATGCGCACAATGAATTTCGGTTAGAGGGCTTGATACTATAATAGCTTCTTGTGATCCAGGAACTTCATTTTTACCAAAATATTACAAACTGAGCGGTATCTTTTGAACCATACGGTCTAGGGCCTTGAAACATCAAAAATGGGAATCAAGAGACCTGGTTTACTCGGAAAAAATGTGCCGCGGCGGCTTTTGGGTTGCGTATGCGCAGGACGAATTTTGGTAAAAATCGCTATTTCGGGTCGTGCTTCATTAGTACGACACAAATTGGGATCGGAAAACTAATATTTTGACAAAAAAAAAGTGTAGAGATGTGTATTTTAAAAATTTTAAGCGGAAGAAATTAACAGACAGACCGGAATTTATCAAGAATGAGGTGTGGGGAATTGGATATTGACGGTACAGAACCGAGAGACATGGAGGAACTTAGAAGAGGCCGATGCCCAGCAGTGAACAGTGACGGCTAGAAGATGATGATGATGATGATGATGAGGTGTTACTCGAATTTTTGATCGGCGCATGCGCAGAATGGATTTTCGGAAAACTGGTCATTTCGGGCTTAACTCAACGGACATAACATTAACTAATCCTAACTTAAATCTACTGAGAGCGGTATCAAAACTTAACTAAACCTGCTAGAGCGGTGGGGAACCTGGGTATGGGTCTCCCTCTGACTCTATGACGGTCTGCAACTGGTACTAATTCTAATCTTAATCCCAAGAGCCTATAATCCCTAACAGTCAAAGTACAAATATGTATTTGCCCGAAATGAGGTAGTACTGGAACTTCCATATCTGCGCATCCAGAGTCGACGGTCTGGTAGAAAACTGTTCATCGGAATGAAACTGTTTGGCGAAACCTTAGACTATATAATAAAGATAGACTCCGCGTTTCATTCATAATTATGCTGCAGCCCTGGCCCCAACAATGTCTATCCCCCTAACCCCCCAACATAGGAAAAAAATATATCGCATAGCTTAAAAGTTATGACGGGTTGAATTTGGTGATCATTTTAGTGAGCAGCAACTTTGAAATATCCTGAAAATTCAAAGAGGGTTTTAAGGTTGACTGGCATATTCATCGCACCCAAATAAACTAATAAAAGTAATTAATATTAAAAGATAAAAGAATAAATAAAAAAACGTAAAGAATTAAGTTTATTTAACCCAAAAGCAAGAGCCTCTATAAGAAATGACATACAACTCTTTTGTTTTAATTCACTTAACCCAAATTTACGACCGTTTCATAATTCAGCAACTATTGTAGAGTAAATAATCCGTAGAGCAAAAATACCTTGAAATAAAGGGGTTAGATCTAAGTAATTTTTAATAGACTGACCCGAGAAAAGGTTAAAATTATAACTAATAAGATAGATTTATTTAATTGTATCTTATTATGCATGCTTGACTTACGTAATATTGTAGTTCGTAAATACATATTACATTATAGCCTGCAGCTACAGCTTGATAATTGTGACATGTAGCTACAAGTAATAATTTAAGATATAAACAAAATAATTTCATCGGACAAACGACAAATTTCGATAGGAAGAAATTTTACGAACTGAAAAGGTCCATTTATAAACTCGTAAAGCTCGTAATGTTGAGATTGGATTGTTCATAGTTGGTGAGGTTCAGAGTTCGGAGTTTTATGGTATCTATAAACATCACCAAGAAGTTGGGAAAGTTCATATTTGATTGGTTAAAACTCACAACCAATAGAATTTTGGACATTAAAAATTTGTATAGTCCTGGTGACAGAGATTGTATAAAAATGAATAATTTTGAATTGTTTCTATAAATAGCACTGATGCATCAATATCCTCAATTTTACTCAATTTTTCTGATTCGGCCATTTTCGCAAATAAGTAACAATTAACAATAAAAACAGCTGTGCGACTTCAAATGTCAAATCCGCTATTAGCAGCGATCACGTGCTAGTACAGTGATTTTTCATTGGTTGGAACAAACATTCCGAACATAAAATTTGGTTATCTCTGAACTCTGTGAACAACCTGAAAATTAACCAACTTTTCGCCAACTGAGTTTATAAATTGAACTGAATGATTTCTTTAGTTCATCTTGAACTAAAATTTCAACTCCCAACTGAGTCTCAACACTGCGAACTTTTCGAGTTTATAAATCCAGTGTAAGTAATAAAATATCATTGCGATAAGCAGATAAGTGCTATAGTTCATACATTACAGATGATAATTTACCTATTCCGGAAAACTTTAATTTTGCTGACTAGCTGACTGAAAATAGTGAAAATAGACAATATTTTAGGAGCTGAAATGATTTCTCTTTTATATTAATGTTTTACAAACAACGTTATTATTTCTTGGCACAAAAAGCTATTATCTTAAAATACCGTGTATTTTCAATACGAGATGTTAGAATTTATATAGTGTTTTAATTTTCGGCTCCATAATGAATTTAGAACCCCCAATGTTTTTATTAGTAAACCAAACAACACACGAAATAAATTTAAATGTTTATTTAAGGTATTTGATTCCGCACTCAACATTCTTTTGTCTTATTTTTCGTGCTATTAATAGTAATTTATAAGTAGGGAATTGAGCATGAAGTGCATAATGTAGATTATAATTAAAATTCACACATACCTATATATGAGTAGAAAGAAGTACCTACATTATTTAAAGTAGAAATAATGGTTGCTCAAATACTTGTTACAGTCTGATTTTGCCACTATAAAAGATTATAAATTTTATTTTATATTCTGTATTTAACCATTTTGTGGTATAAATTATTCAGTATTAACCCCTTCGATTAATTATTTATACATTCATTTATTTGATTTGTTGTCAATAAGTTAAGTGGACTTCAGTTGTAGCATTTATTCATATTAATTAATTATTATGCATACGATTGTTAATACATAATATGTATTAGCTTTTATAACACTGGTGTGGCCGTAAGTGGCTATTCTGATCATCCCTTTTCTTCTGATCCTCCAGCACTTAGTGACTGTATTTATTTTAGTAGATAATCTATTGGCTCTCTTAGGTTTCATCAAAGAGCTAAATAAGATATTGTGTTAAGTATTAGTTTAACTTTGCTTATTTATATTACAATAATAAGTATATTTACTTGCTGGTCAGTATTTGAGAAATGAGTTAATAACTTACCTTTGATCCTCGTTAGATTGGTCAAATTCATATAGGTACTACTTTCGGTTTGAATATTTCACTTCTAATCTCAGGCTGATTTGGCTTTGACTTGTTGGGGGTCACTGATTTACTGCTTCTTTATTATTTACCTGTTAATTCGAGTTAGTTATTACATTTTTCTTTTTCTTCAATAGTAAAAACTAGTACTGGCTGCTTATTTTCTTCTAAGACTTGTTGATCTCTGCATAGATTGCTCATTGTTGTTTCTTCTCATAGTGCTCTTGGGATTTAGGGCGTATCCCTCACATATTATATCCCCGTGGTTTTCTTTTAACAACTCTTTGATTTTCTCCCAAAGGTTTCCATTCTTATGTTTTAGTGGATTTAGGTTATTTTGTAGTTCCACCTTCTTACTGATAGTTGTTGACTTTGATATTCGGGATCTCTACTTTATATTTATCTTTTCAAGTGGTATAAGTTTTGTAATATTCGATTGATAGCCTTGAATATTAGTAATGGGCTCTTTTCATTTAATTGTTGCTATAGATTGGGATTTTTACAGATTTATTATGTTTTTTAGGAATATTTCCTATTATTTATTGAAAAATTAAATTTTAGCGCGTTAGTTGTTGCTTCCGCAATCGTTTTATAACGCTTAGTTATCGTTTATTATCTCAGAGGTATTCCTCGTATCGACTATTTCTTCATTTCGATCATTGCTCTTGGCACTACCATTTTTTCAGAACTGACGTTGTTTTTCTCTGTTCCTTGGAAGTTGCAAAAGCAAATTGATTTGAAACCAATGATCTCGTTCTTCTAGAAATACCTACTGGGATGTGAGAAAGTGTTTTGCTGAAGTGTAGTTGTAGGTGACTTAACCTTTTAGTATTTTCTGTTATACTACCTTTCAAGGGATCTTGAATTACTTTTTTTACTGCCTGCTGGCACATGGTCGCCATGACCCTAAAGGTTATTTTCCATTATTTTTAGAGGCTCTCCGAGCTCACCTTATAAAACCGAGGTAGTTAATCGTCCAGGCAACTCATGAGGTAAATATTGCTAAAGTTTTTCTTTTGTCCAATTTAATGATTTAATTGCTTTTATCTGTGTTAATTTTTTTACCTCGGCCATCAGTTTCATTGCATTCCATAGGATATTTTAACTTTTTCCTTTTATCATATCTTTTTTCTTAATGGAACTTTAGTTTTGATCATATGGGGAAGTTTATATTATTTAGGGGTGGTCCCTACTTATTTATTTTTATATTTAAGTTATTTGCACCTTTTGTATTTCTTTTATTTGCTGATGGTTACTGAAAATCCATTAATAATTTTTGGGGTGATTTGTTTTATAAAAAAGTGTATATGTAAGGGGGCTATAATTTCTTCACTGAAGTAAGGGGTTTATTCTAATTAGTAATGGGTTATTACAGGGTTTTACTACCGGGTCCCACTACAGGTTTCACTACAGAATTTCGCCTTCGGGCTCACTTTCACCTTTTGGGCGGTGGACTCACTCTCGAGCAGGTGACTTTCACCTTTACTGCTGAGTTTGCCACCTGAGTAAGGCACTTCCTTGCCAACTTTCGTCGATCTTCGAACCTATCTAGTGTGGTATCGTTCCCATTATTTTTGTTATTATCTTATTATTGTTGCCGAGCTTTTTTCCCGATTGATATAATTATTATTGCATTATTATTGATGCCGTTACTAATGCTTACGTTTTGTTTTACATATCTATATTAGTTTTAAGTAACCCAAACTGATCACTTCAGATAGTTGTGCTTAGAGGTTTTAGGTGTAAGGCATACAATATCGAGTTTACCAACAGAATTGGTCTTAGTACAATCATCATATTGTACAATCATCATTAATTACTTAATTATTTTTTTGTGGTCATTTCTTTGTTGTCTAAGTTTCACTGTTAAGATTGTTGCTGATTTAAATTAAAAAAAAAAACCCTAGAAGCCAATAGATTGAACCGTAAATTAAGATTGTGTTTTCTTGTTTAATAAAACAACCCCGGAGCGGAGCGGAGCGGAGCTTTTCCAATTTAGCTGGCAGAACTGGTGGCGCTCACGAACTCCACACCTGGAGCCGGGTATTGCACACATTACTTTCCTGTGTTAGGTTCGCTCTAATTAAAATCCTTTCCTTTTTAAAATGAATAAGAAAATCGTGTTGCATACTCACATGCAAAATTTTAAACATGTAAAATAACTCAAAAACAGTGCATTTTTGGAAGCAATATCTCTGGCACTGGCCAAATAAAAATAATGTGAATAATTACATAGCTTCTTTATATACTCTTGCATTACCTATGTTGTAAGCCGCTTAAAAAATTTTAAAAAATATTTCGAAAAATAAAATTTCTCTCCCCTATTTACAAGAGGCATCTCGTGCCGAAAGCCTGGGCCTAAGGTAATTAACACTCTGTATAAAAGGTAATATTCAAATCATGTAATAAATACAAATAAGCAAACAAGGAGGTAGAATGAAAACCATTTAATGCCAGCATAAAAAAGCATTCTAATCTATCAAAGCGATTCCCCAATGCTGAAAATAAACCATAAAAACGCCATAAAATGTAAATTAGTGCCGCACAATAGTGCAATAAAATATGAAATATTAATAATAATAAATTATAGGAGCCGCTTGATTTAAACAAATTGAACCACTCCTTAATGCAACCTATTAATTGCTTACTTTCTGTCGGAGACAGATTGTGATAGACAAAACGCTATTTTTATGGATAACAGTATTTTATATACAGGGTGTTTCCTAACTACGGTACGAAACTTCAGAAGGTGATTTATTAGGTCGTTTTAAGAAAAAAAGTTCCTATGAACATATGTCCGGAGTTGCTTCGTGTCTGAGATACAGGGCGTTGAAGTTTAAAAAAAAAACGGTATTTATAAAATATCATAAATGTCCTTAAACCGATTTGGTTGAAATTTGGTACAGTTATTTGAAGGAATAAGACGCTTATTTAGCCCTAACTAGATTGCATATAATGAAGATGGTTTTTTTTATTAATATCGAAAAATCATCTTGCCCATTTGTCTCAAACTTGGTACTTACTTTTTTTCTCGTTTTATTTCAAGCTATCAGTCTTGAAATGCAATCGAGTTAGAATATGTAACACTGGTTTCAATATGTTTACTATTAAATTAACATTCAACTTCTATAACTTTTATTGTGACATTTTTGGCATACCACATCTGCTTTTTATAACAAACTATTTGCCAAGTCCAATCAAGTACCTACTTACCTGCTTTGGAGACCAGCTCACAGTGATAGTATTGTCATATCAGTAAAAGCCAGAGCTGTCAATTAGCAGTGATTCCATCATGAATGATTTTACTAACGCGGAAATGGCTGACATGCATTTTATTTATGAATAAGCCAATGGAAATACGGAAGAAGCGCGGATAATTTATCACGACAGATATCTTAATATGTGCTAAAACATTTAGAACGCTACATACGAGATTATGTGAAACTGGGAGTTTTGATAAAAATACAGGTGATGGAAGACCAGAAGCTGAAACAACGCCTGAACTAGGAGAAGCTATACTTGATGCGATAGAAGAATATCCTTCAAATACTACTAGGAAGATTGCACTGCAGCTTGAAGTCAGCCCAAAAACCGTTTGGAAAGTTCTAAGAAGAAACCTCCTGTACCCATATCACATACGTCCAAGCTCTACTGCCTCGGGATTTTCACGCAAGATTAATGTTTTGCAGGTGGTTGATTTATACGATGGCACAAAATAATAATTTTTTACCAAATATTTCATTTACGAACGAGGCAAATTTTTCACGAGATGGTATTATGAACTTTCACAATGATCTAATACCTAATTGGCCCATTTTTTACCAGCAAGATTAACAGGTGAATCCTACACGGACTTTTGCGAGATCATACCCATTTTGTTAGAAAACTGAATGGCCCATACTCAGAATTTTTGAGCAGATGACATCTAAATTCCTTAATCCAAAAATTTATGAATATTTTAGAATAGCAGAATCAGAATGATTCAAAGTCTTACAGAATATTCAGAAAAATGTAATTTACTACATTTTGAATAAATTAATTTAGATTTAAGAAATTAAGTTAAGGTCGGACGTTTCAAATTTTGTTCAGTTTATTTAAATACGTTTATCAAGTGGTTTCCATAGTTACGATGGCTTACGAGAATAGCCAATATAAAGGGCTCAAAAACTGAATGACCCATACTCAAGATTTGTGAACAACTGACATCTAAACTATTTAATCCAAAAATTCATGGATATTTTAAAATAGCACAATCAGAATCATTTCAAGCCTTACAGAGCATTCAGAACAATGTAATGTATTAAATACATTAATTTAGATTAAAAAAAAATAGGTTAAGGCCGGAAGTTTCAAATTTTGGCCAGTTTATTTAAATAGGTTTCTTCAATGGTTGCCATAGTAACGATGTATTACGAGAATAGTCAATATAAGCAACTCAAAAATTGAATGACCCATACTCAGGATTTTTGAACAGCTGACGTCTAAACAATTTAATCCAAAAATTCATGAATATTTTAGAATTGCACAATCATAATGATTTCAAGTCTTACCAGAGTATTCAGAAAAATGTAACGTATTGAATAAATTAATTTAGATTTAAAAAAAAATAGGTTAAAGCTGTACGTTTCAAATTTTGTCCAGTTTATTTAAATAGGTTTCTTAAATGGTTGCCATAGTAACGATATATTATAATAGTAAATATATAAGGGGCTCAAAAATTGAATGACCCATAATCAGGATTTTTGAACAGCTAACGTCTAAACTATTTAATCCAAAAATTGAAGATTATTTTAAAATAGGACAATCAAAATGATTCCAAGTCTTATAAAGTATTCAGAAAAATGTAATTTAATACATATTGTATAAATTAATTGAGATTAACATTACATGTAATAGTCACCATATGGTTTATGCAGGGCGGCGCTCCAGCTCATTTTAGTGTTGTTGCTCGTCAGCATCTCGACATCACCTACCATCGTGCGGACGTGCAGGGCCTCAAAATTGGCCAGTTTGCAGTCCTGATATGAAGCCTCTAGATTTTTATTTATGGGGTCATCTGAAGGCTCTTGTTTATAAAACTCCTGTACTAGATGTGAATGACTAGAGACATCGGATAATTGACAATTGCAATGTCATAAGGAATCCTCCAGGTATTTTTGAACGTGTCAGACGATCAATGAGAAATCGATTGCAGTCGTGTATATTATCAGAAGGTGGACATTTTGCTCATTTACTTTAGAGTCGAAATTGTTTATTGTAATTGAAGCCAAAATGAAATTCTGTTATAGTTTCAGTAATAAGAATATTTCTATCGATAATCAAACAATTTTGTAACACAGCCAGCATTATACTGAATGTCTGAGTTTTCAATTTTCCATTGTAGAGAGTAGAAAGAAAAGTAATGCAATTGAAGAATTGTGTCGGAAAAGTTGTTAATACAATTCTACCTATAGACACGCCACTGGCATATCGATTTCCTTTATAAGTAAAAAATCCCTTGTAGTAAACTGAGTTTTTATTGCCACCAGTAATTTTGGCACGAACTTTAGATACGTTCTCACTTCAAGCACCTGATGCCACTGCCCTAAACACTAAAACACGCATAGTCTAAATATATCGCAGGTACCGATCTATAAACATCACACATTTCTAATGAGACTACATTCATCATACTCCAGATAACATTTATATTCGTTAAACGACTCAACGCTTCCAAATATTATCCCGAATCGTGGCGCATAATACTCAAAAACTATTGACACACCCGCAGAGCGGCTAAATAACACTTCATTGCCGGGCAATTTAAAAAGACGGTTGGAGATCGAAACACGGGCTAATTTTTTCTGGTTTATGGGGCTCTAAATTAGAAACATTTTGATTTGAGTTATTGCCAAAAATCGGACGGTGAGTTAATGGCTTGAAGATATTAAGGATTTTCTCTTTGGATGAGATCGATTCTTTTACCTGTTATATTTAAGATGTAAAAATTAATTCGATTAATAATACTAGTTGGATTTCGAAGATATGAACAATAAAACAATGTCCAAGTATTAAAAATTAGCCAGATCTAACGCTCTTATGAAAACTGGTCATTTATAATAAAAAAATTATGGTGTCAAATTGTCGTCTCGGTTTTTTCGATTCTGGCGACCTTTTGGGCACTAGAACGACCCAAAAGTGATCACTTTTTCAAAAATATACAGTTCCAATAAAAGTACTATTTTTCCAATCACTGTTACATGTCAATAATTTAGAATGAAAACATGTAACAGATATAGGTCAAATAAAGTCAGTTATTTCACCTTTAATCCTACATATGTTATGCTAGTCCATCAAGCCAAATATAATACTACTTATTCGTTTAAATACTTGCCAGGTTGTCGTATGACCCTAGCCTTTTATCGAACTTTTCCAGGGAAAATTGAGAGTTCGATCGATCGGGCCTTTTCACTGGCTTAGCACATAATCAATCAATAAATCGTACTGTATTCTGACCGTCCGCGTCCGTCGTATAGACATTTATAGCAGTGCATTTCAAAACATTCAATAATTATCTTACCTTTCCGAATAACCACCTTCTCGGTGATAATATACATTAAAACAGTCTCATGGATGTCAGAAATATTAATTTCCGAGTTTGTCGGTTATTTTTCTGGATTTGCTTCAATATTTAATAGAAAAGGTTAAAAGTTCAGTCAATGTTTATTTCTGATATCATACTCTTCAGAGTTCAGATGAGACAGCTGATTTGATAGTTGACGAGTACTGTTGGAATGTTGCCAGGTGTACATGTTTCTCTAGTGATCCTCGTTTGTTTTTATTTGTTTGCGGACCAAACCAACAAGAAACAACATAATTTATTGATATCCTACCATCAGTATGATGCTAAATGACTTAACTGAGCTTTCGCTTGATGTACGCGTGTTCCCTAAATTTGGAAACACTCCCTGGTTGTTTCGTAGCTGATTCCAACAGAGACGCAGGCTCTTAGTTAAAGGTGCGTTTAGGCGTGGGATAATCTTATTTCGGGCTAGAGAAGTTGGTATAGTTACCAGTTTGGTGGAATAAAATAATTGACTGTGGATTAGTTGGATGCCAAACCACGTTCCACGTATTGCGGGGCTTTATCTATTAGTTTGATATCGTCATTATCACTAATTATGGTTAAAAAGAACCAAACTGATAATAGAGATTTGATGGTTTTGTATCCATCCCCAAAATCGATTAACGGCTGTCGTCATCTAATTGGTACTAATTATTTGGCGCTTGCCAATAGTGAAACATCATAAAATGTTGAAGTAATTAATTTATTTTAATTATTTTATAATGATGATAATCATAATATGCGTTCTGGAACTTTTTATCAAGAGTCGGAACTCCATAGAATTATATGTGCCGCTGATAATGAAGCGACTCCCTTGATTCTATGCCAGTTCGAATGTCCCAAGCCTCGACACTCCACAAGCGAAAAAATAGTTGCAGAGTTGAATTGGCTTGCCTCAGAAACATTGCTTCCAGAAACAGGCTTTTATTGGCAATTGATGGTTCCAACAAGAAACTACCTGAAATACAACGTCAAAGATCCCCAAATAGAGAGGGATAAGTGTGGATATGGATGTTGGTCGGTATAAACAAATAAGTCTTAAATCATTTATCACCATAAAGGATGGGGGCGGTAATTAACTTTATAACTAACCACTTTAATTAGTAGTGGATTGTATTATCATAGGTAGGTGAGGTTTTACTCATAGGGTGTGAATTGAAACATGTATTATAGGTATCACGTACTTTAATAATGCAAGATTTTAATTTGCATTAAATATGATTAATATATTCAATGATTTCTAACCCAAACTACTTTCAAGCATTCATCCTTTCATGCATACAACTAAATACTGCACATGAGGTTAACTAGTACTAAATGTCTAACAAAACTTTTCGATTATTTAATTTAACAAGAACTTCTTTCTTTACTGAATTGAATCAACTTTATTTCAACTAACTGTTTTTCGTTCACACAAAATGCCTTATTATTTTACGTCTTCTTCAATTCTCTCAACTTAACTTCACCAGGGATGTAAGACTTCGAAAATTTGATTCAAATCTCGAGTACAGGAATAGATTTGTCTACTACAAATTTTCAACCGCCATTTTGCCTTCTTCGATCTTCATCAACAGCAACAGGAGAGACGAGACGCTATGGCATTTCTGTCTTCGAGAAAATGCGTAAAAACGTTCAAAAGAGTTCCTTATCCAAGCTTGGACAAGCAGAACAGAGTACAGCAGATATTTTCTAAATATCTGTGCAAACAAATGAGAAAATGACTGAATAATCTTGGCGTCAACAGGGCTACGACTGAGTAGATGTTCTTGGCGCCAAACTCAAGCAGATCGATGACTGGACCGGTGCTTCACAACCGGTGCTTCACAAACACTCACCCGCACTTCACGGGTGAGTGTTTGTAAGGCACTAAAATCTATTTTTTCCTATCGGCGCGGACAGGGGGAATTTGCGCGGAGGCGGATGCATTTGAAAGGGTACAAACATGTTCCTTCCTTATTTGACATATTGTTCTTTACACAACATTGACAGAGACAACGATATATTATATTGAGAACGATTAATAACGATTTCCTTGACGGAGTACCAACTGGCTTTCCAGTGATTGTTTCATATAACGGAATCTATTCTACCGACAATCCAGGTTCGGACTAACGAGTAACTGAAATACAATGCTTTCGATGCACAAATTGTTGTTTACCTGGGGTGAAATAAATATATTTGGGTTTTAATTATTATGACTCAATCATACTACGGACATACAGGGTGCTATCACCGAACTATACGGTGAAAAACGATAAGTTGATACACATGTTGTGGTGTTTCCTCAACAAATGTAAAAGAACGGTATCCATACATCACTTTGCAGCAGGATGTCAGCTTTTCTCCGCAAGGAAATATAAGGATAGGCATGACAATGTTGCCAAGATTATTCCTCAGGACCTAGCCAGCCTTCTGGTATATCTTATCCAGGAGAAGATTCCTTATTACTAATATAAATCTCAAATATTTCTGTAAAATTGTGACTTACGCCTGTACTGCGACCGTACACTCTTAACTGAGTAGACGGTGATGCCTAATAGGCCAAATATTATCCTCGTAAACAAATGTTCTAAGGTTGTAACCCATATGGAAATGTCAGTACCAATATCCAAAATCTGTTCGAAAAGAACGCTGGGACGGTTTGCAAGTGCCGAGAGTTGGAGGTTAGAATGAAGAGGCAGTGGCAGTTGAATCATGTGGAAGCAGTACCAATAATAATGCCATCAATTGGATTTGTGCCGAAAAGCCTGCAAAGAAATATGGAGAGAAGTTAGAACTAAAACCTCTACAATCTACAAGCCCATTCAGAAAGTTGTCATGTTTTCGACCGCGAAAATTATCTGGAAGTTCATCTAAAACCAGATTGGAGACATCAGATGTCTCATTCCATAACACGGCAAGGGTTTCGACAGAGCTTAATTCCTCTGATGCTTAACGCATCTGTGATTAAGTGAATGTTCCCTTGTAGGGGCAGTGCGAATGTCAAAAGGCATGCAAATCGATGTTAATTAAAATAATAATAATAACAAAGTTTATTAAGCAGATCTCGAACCAACAATAAAAGGGTTACGCTGCGTGATCAAGCCAGAAGTTAGAAGTAATGTCATAAACACACAGAAGATGAGGACAGATGATTGAGGTCTAGGAGACTGCATTGGAGGAATCTTGTAGACTGAAGTATTTTTTAGTAGTTTGTGTTATGACATCGGAGTTTGTTATTTATCATATAAAATATTTTGTTAATGGTTAATGTTGCTTTTTTTTGTAGCATGTAGCAGCAGAATAAATATCTTTTAGAAACAACATTTTTGTTTCACCAAATTTACCATTTGTCCCATAATCATTTTTTGATTATCTTTAATTTCTTTAGTTATATATGATGCGATTCCGGGGACAATATCCCGTATAACCTGCGTATACAGGACAATGCCCTGCCTGTCGCTACGCGAAGTCTTGAAAGTTGCACTGTCCTAAAATTCAGTAAACAAAGTCGCAAATCAAATCGACTTACGTGCACTTTATTTTTAAGTTTTCTCCATAATTTCCAGTTTTCTTGAAGTCCACGTCGTCGGTGTTTCAACTTTCGGCTTTTCCCATAATATAACTTTGGGTGCATTTCTACGTATATACCTTTAAGTAGCGGCAAAGGGGGGTAAATTATGGAAATGGTTTCGTGCATGCGAGAGACAACGAAGTTGTAAATATCAACTGACGGTAATGGAATCGTGGTTACGTCGTTACGGAATTTTTCACTAAATTTAATAGCAAGGAATATCCTTAAATAAGAAATATTCTGTGCGGCACTCTGGTTGTATGTAAAATCTGAAAGCAGCAGAAGAGTATATATTGGCAAAATTATTTTTTTTCACATTTGTCAAAAGATAAGGTTTGTTCAGAAAGTAGTTTGCAACTGAGGGCGTGCCTCAAAGATCTACTACTAGTCCTGTTATATATTGATATCTTGAATTTTTTGCCTTGTTCTTCCACACTGAAATTTTCCGTTGATATTTCCAAAATTGCGCAATATTTTCAGGTCAAGCAAACATCGATCCAAGAACACGTCTCTGACAAGAAAAGCTATTGCAAAGCTCATCAATCTTATTATTACCTCTTTTAGACTGAAGTATCTTCCTGAGATATATAGGTTTGCAGGGGTTATTATGATCGTTAAACAAATGAGAGCCTCGTCTTCGTACAGGCCCATCTTTTCCCTGTTTGTCATCTCGAAACTATATAAAAGATTGCTCCCACCAGGTTGGGTTCAGAGAAAGGCACTCGACCATCGATCAAGTTTGCACCATGTTTTTGGATGTGGCACAGGCCTTTGACAGAGTAGGTATGAAGGCCTGTTTCACAAGCTGAACACGATTCTATCACGACAATGCTAATCCCAAAATTATATTTAGCAGAAAGGTACTTCAGAATAAAACAGAAAGAGGCTTCAGTATCAGTAACTGAAGGGGTGGCCCCTAGCGGGTTTTGCACTTAGGCCTCCACGTGGGCCCGTTGTCCCCCAGCTCGCATTAAAGAACCTCAAGAATGCCGGTCTTTCTTAAGAAAGCCTGCATCTTCTTCAGACTAACACGATGCACTGAATCTGGCTCGATCGACGTCGCGCCAAAGATTCTGAATCTTCGTCGTCTGTAAACCAGGCTGGTCCATCCCAGGATCCCATCCTTCTCTCCATCCAACCTTTATAGGGAAGAGAAATTGTAGCCCCTCGTGGAAGCTTATCTCAGGAACCACCAGCAGAAAGCGGCTTATTCTGATCCAAAAAAAAAAATCAACTAGATGTACTGCACGGTCTAGTACTCTGTCTTCGGACGTTCTGGAACTTGAGAATGGTAATGGCCACTTTCGCCGACGATACTGCAGTTGTGGTTGTAGAAAAATACCATGATTTGCGTTTACCAATGAAAGCCCTTTTCATTTTCGATTGTGTAACATATAACGAAACAAATTCTGAGTAGTAGATATAATAAAACTTCTGTTAGATTTTATTGGTAGGCATTGTAATTCGCCTATATAGCTTTTTAATTATATGTCTGGCAATGCTGCATACTAGTCTTCGTTTCTCCTCATGCCGTTGCACCGCCCACAAGTTTGATGTGACCTCATCATTTCGCTTTGTATGTACAGCATTCTAAAATTTCCCCGAAATACTTTTCGGGTTTCTATCTAGTCAAAATCATTTAACTGGCGCCACCACTGACCTTGTCAATATCTGAGATCCTGGCAAATGAAGAAAAAATGTAAATTATTAGACGATTACTACCAGTAGGCGTAAATTTATGGTCATAAATTCATACTTGCCATACGGAACCGATTAGGTGTTCTTAAAGAGGATAAAAAACAATAATCCGCATGTAATACTCGGCGGGTGTTCCCAATATGTTAAATTTTTCCGAAAATACGCAATATATTAGTCAAAACCAAATATAACATAATTATTATGGGTTAGATACGTATTAGTCTACTACGGGATGCTGCATTTTAACACTTTCTGCAGTAATTAGGATGGAACATGCAAATCTTGCCCTTGCATTCAGATGGTAAATGGCAAAGGGTTCCACATAGTGCAGGAATTTAATAAGTGACATTCATAATATTTAATAGCACACTGAGAACCGTAATACATTGATTTTCTTTAGTTTTTACATTTTATAAACAGAATGATATTTCTAGCTTTTATAAGACGAATCGCTATGAAAGCCACGGACATCATTAGCCGGTCGTGGCTTATTAATCACAGATAATTTCTCGAATGACTCGGTGAAATTTGAAACACTCCTGAGAGAGATATAAAATATGGCCCTATAAGCCGGTCGGCCGACATCTCTATTAGGCAGACATATTAGATATAAATTGGATCATCCGACGCGGCTCTTTTAACTTTCTTTCAACTCCCACGCTTCGATGCCTCATTAACTCCCAACAGTCCCGCCTGTTTCGCTCCTAAGGTATCCTTCATAGGTCACGTGCCGAAAGAATGACGGCATTACTTTTTATTAATTGCAACCTATAGAAATTAAAAATATGATAGTTCAACAAGGGTGTGAATCTAGTACAATATTTTGACAATTTTTGTTATTTAAACATTCCGGTATGAGTGTGAATGTGAATGTGCTGTTATTGTGCTGTTATTAATTAAAAACTTACAGTTCCCTTCCTTGTTAAGGGTTTATTTATATCATTTTTTATATATTTTTGCAAATGGTACTCCTCCCTCTCATATATAATAATCGCATACCCATAAGAGATCCTCCGCCGTCAGGCATTAACGCTCAACGCTGTCTACGCTTGGCAATTTAACGCCCATTTGGGTAAAGTCGGCTCGACTTGACTTGTCTTATACCAGTCTGTATCCTATATTAAGACGATAACTGTCGAAAAAATTAATTCATTTTATTGGAATTTTCTGGAACTTCTTTTTGACGATCTTCCTAACCCTATGGAAGTTGACTAAAATAGGCCAGTATTTTCTTTTTGGGCATGTACATTGTTGACATTGGCGCCGAAAGAGTCACGTGGACCGACAAAACTAAGAAACAGTTCGATAGGGAAACTTTAGGAGGAAATCTCTAAATGCTTCCCTGATTCCAAAATGTCGAGAAGATGGTCTTTTCAGGGAAAACGTAAAAGCATCAATTTCTAGATCAAAAAAATTAAAGTTTTAATGTTTTTTCTCGAAATTAAATTTTTGTTTAGAAACGCCAATTAAATGACGAGAATCTACGCCAAAAACTGTATAGAAGGCTGTTTGAAATTGATGATGCCTTTTATACAGAATGAGCTTAGTTGTATTTGAACTTTCGAGTTTTGACCCGACACGACACCACTTAAAATTTTATTACTGGAAAATCAAATAATTTGGAGCAACCGCACTTTCATACATTAAAGCAGATATGAGTGGAATATACCAAAATATCGCATCGATTCGGTGCGATTAAAAATGCCGAACTGGCGATTTTTTTATGAAATCAATTTCAACTTTAAGAGTGTGAATAGCTACGCTTTTGATGCATTACGGGAAACTTGAAGGAATACGTCTCCAAATATTTTGGCATGATGTTTAGGTTCAAATATATAGATCTATAGCTTTAGTTGCTTGAAATATCATTGAAAAATATCGAAATTTTGTAGGCGATTAGAGGCTAGAAACTGCCATTGTTTTTAATGTTGTTGTTACTCCAGGCTTGCGAACCACAGTCACTTGTTCTCCACCCATTCCAAAGCGAATGTCATCGAACAGAAAAGCGAGCGCATTATTAGACAAGTAACAGGGTTTTGTGACATCTTTTGGTGTGACTGTATCTTCAATGTAAATATAACTCTCTGATATATCCAAAATTAGGTCTTGAAAGTATACGGGTATGCAAATTTCATCGGAATTTCTAAATACCGGTGATCCATATTCCATATGGTTTGTAGTATGCCCTTGAAAGCTACATTGAGTTGTCAAGAACAGGCTCGCCGAAAACGTCAATTTTTTCACTTGAAGACAACATCATACCCTCAATATTAGATCCAAGGATTTCAGGAACTTCTGGTCGTCTCTTGAGATCTGAGCTAAGAGTGATTCGTCGTGGACGATGTAATTTACTTTTATTTAGAATCTTGATAGATTTTGCTTCAATTCAATTGTAACAAAATCCCATTTTGAAAACTATTTATGGAAGTTTGCTCAATTCTAATTTAACTATAATTTTTTCACCTTCATGAGTTTTATGACAGAATTCGAGGTAAAATTTTACTTCAGTAAGTAATATTTATTCGCCTGAAATTTCATTTAAAACGTTTTGAAGATAGAAAAATTGGCTGGAATCGGAGAATTTGGAAATTTTTCAAGTGATCAGCAGCGGTTTATGCCGATTTTGTGGGAAATTTCAAGGTAAAATATTACTTTAAACATCGGACTTAATTTCAAAATATGGAACGCAGAAAAATACTTGTATCATAATATTAATCTCTCATTGTTGATATTTTACCTCAGTCGTGTGGTCGTAAGCACATATCGTTGGTTATGCCAGCAGAAAGTGAACTTATGACCTAAAAATCACTTAAGCCAGTAAGGAAGATTAAAGTTTATTAAACCAAAAAAAATATAGAGGTTCTTGAAACAATACTTCTTTTTTCTTTGGAATGAACTAAAATATATAGGCTATATTGTAGCATTCTGTATAAAATTTCTTGATATTCAACATTGTCTATAAAATACATATATGTTGCATCCACTTAAAATTGTAAATACATAAACTTTATTTATATTGAAACTAACGAAAAAAATCGCATTTTATTAAACAATTCTAAGTAAAACGCAATGAGAAATTCCGAAAAACTTCCAAGACAATACAAAAAGATATCGAACAAGCCATAAGTTTAGATTTATTTAAAATATTTCTGTATATCCTACAAGTTAATCTATTCCTAAACTTTTAAACAACGATTATAAAACCAAACAAATTATCACGAGGCTTTTGTGAAAGCTGCGATAGTTTGTGTTAGTTTGGGTTAGCAATTTATCAGTAATATTCATGTTGGCTACATTCAAACGATATATGAAAACAGTAATTCAATACTACACCGCTCGAACGTACAAGGAACTCATTTGACAAACCTGTCATCCATCTTGAAAAAAAATCAAAATGGTGCCCAGCCTCCATATTTAATGCTACGCCAAGAGATAATAGTTATGTAACCATTGAAGCTCTCCTAATTTAAATCAAGATAAAACAATATTTTGCAGGCATTTATGTAGGTATCAATAAATTGATGAATGCCATGTGATGTTCAATAAACGCAAATATATTTTTAAAAAATCGCATAACTTGGTGACGTTCATTTAAAACTACTTAGGTCATAGAGGCTGGAATAGCTTATAGATTGCACCATTTTCAATTTTAAAAAATGAGTGTGCTTGTGGACCACGCACCAGAAGTGAAACGTCATTCACGCAAAAGAGAAATATAGAATAGCCTACAAGCCTGCACAGCGTATTAGATATCCGCTCACCGCACGCTTTTCGACAAGCTTTAAACTAAATTATAGCAAAAGTCCCATAGCGCGTTGACATGTGACTCGGTCTCATTACAGTGGCGCTCGCTTCGGGTTCAACCCCCCGCAAAAGAAACTTTTATTTAATTTGATTTTATTTTTTAGACTTTAGATTGTCGGCTTGGGGTCAATGATGGATGACAAAAAGGCATTATGTCAAAAAATGAGAATGCTTGTGGAGCACACATCAGAAATTAAACTTCTTTTGCACAAAACAGAATAAATCTCTAGTTACGATCGCCTAGTCGTAATACACATTTTGTAACGTTCGCGTTCGTGTAACACGAGATAAAGAAGTTTCGCTTTAAAAATATTTGTTTGATTTGCTTGTCTCTTCAAACTTTTTAAAAGTATTTTTGAAAGTCTCATTTCTAATAAGATATCGTCTACCTGCATCCTTATTTAATGACATGTAAATCCATCATGTATGTACACTCGCAAAATAAATATTTGATTGATTAACCGATTGATTGAAACCACTACGTAATTTCAAATGAGATTTTTTATTTAAAAATCTGACCAGTCTGTTGTAAGTGCCGCGTTTAAATTAATCTTCCCAATTAGCGATGGATGGCAACCACTCCCTAGTACGAGATTATGAAGACATCGTTTTGTCGCCATATACACAATAAACTAACAGCAACATCGATGATGTCGTGTTTACGCAAGCCAATAAACACGAACGCTGTTGCGTGTCGCGGATAATTAAAATCTATACAACGACGATATACCTAAAGAATTTTGACATATTATGACATTTAACTAGCGGATACATTAAAAAAAATCGACTTTTTCGTTAACCTAGCTCATAAAAATAATAGATAATTCGAATACCACTTCTAGCTAATACTATAGGCCGAATTTCTTAACCCCTGGTTAAAGTATTATGGGAACCGCTTTGCGGTGTAGGATTAAATCCGCAATTTCCTGATCAGATTGAGATCAAGACTTTTTTAGGGTTAATTTTGAATTCAATAAATCGGTAAACCTTCCATTGCCCTATCAATAATAAATAGAGAGAACGTGTGGCCCTCCTGATCACCCGATTTCAACCTAACAGATTTTTGCATGGGGACGTACTCCGAATTTGAAAGTTTTCTGGAATGATATACTAAAAGGTAAATATATTATTAATACTTTAAAAATGTAATAAGCTATATTTTTCTCAAATGCTGCAAAAAATCAACGATTTTTGAAAACATTGTCAGGAGCTAATCAGAAGTTTTGAATATCGTCCTTTGAATTTAATATTAATTTTTCAAATTTTAAGTATTGCATAGATTTAAATTCAACATTTTCAGTCGATACAACTCCATTCATAGCAAATTTGATGTGGAACAAGAAATTTTGCACAATTTAAAACAAAATTAGGAAATATATTTCGTCTCACGCAGTTGACTTTCTCAGCGACCTCAAAGAAATTGCTAAACAAAACCAGTTACCCTGTATGCATATTATAACTGAATATTAGCATCAACCATATATTCAAAAACTCGTTCAAAAATAAAACATTTATACATATTTAATTTGAACGACAAGTTTAAAAAATTATAGCAATACTGATATCCCATCTTATTATTATTATTATATTCACAGATATCGTTTAACCACTTGACACCTAACTTCATAAGACAAAAACAAGTTCCAATCGCCATGTTTATGTCGTAGGTACACCCAGTGTCACCTTCCTGGGTGTATCAGGTAACGCGCGACCTTAGTCTTTTTTTGTTTAGATAATTAAATGAATTGGTTTTCTGTTTTTTATATAATATGATCTAATATGATTTATTTTCCCAGACTTTTAACATTCTCAACAGACATTTTATATTATAATTTTATTAACTTGTATTATGTTTATATCGTCCCAAGCTTTTGGTACTAAATTGCAATAATGTTGTTCAATCTAGCTATTATATTGATTAGACTACAAAGCTCTACACTCGACTATAGATTTTTTCTCCTCAGCTACAATTTCTCCACATCCAACATCTTAAATGCACAACTCACTATCTCGATCCTGCCAAATCCAATTTGTCTTGTGAAATCAGAAAGCTCTATTGTGATGAACGCATCACCTGGCTCAAAATGATATTCACCAAATTGTGGCAAATTTAAAAGAAATATCTCCGCTCTAATTTTGCAGTGATTTATTTATTGCTTTTGATCAGATTATCGTCATATCCATCACAAAATTGTCACTAGAATAATAATTAGTTCATCCACCAACGACACCAGTTTTAAATGTATTATTAGTAGTCTTACTTGCTGTAATTTTACTGTGATTGGCCTGTTGCTCGATATCTTATAACATCATCAAACCGATCACCATGAATTATTTTCTCCTTCGACTGCACCAGCTTCAAACCTATCACTGGTCATCCTAAGTTTACAATATACCATCTAATGATTTTTTGGCATTACCATAGATTGAATCTTCTTCAACTCATCTGGTTAAAGTTGATGTTTACCCAACACAAGGAATTTTCTTCCTAGTAATATTTCCTGTGATTTTATTGTGATTTGACTCTTCCGCGTTATCTTCTATCGTTATCAAACCTATCATTAGATCTTCAAAGGAATAGGCATGTGATTACTGAATTATTTCTCCTTCAACTACACCAGCTTCAAATGTATCACTGATCATCCCAAGTTTACAGTTTATCAACTCCTTATACCATCTTATGAATTGTTTGTTGTATTACCATAGATGGAATCTTCTTCAACTCATCTGGTTAAACTAATAGAACGGAGTTTTATTCACAATACCGAAACAGAATTATTGCACTCGACGCGCGTTTCATAACCATGTTAGCATCATCAGTAGAAGATTAGTTTTAATCATCTCCTGATGATGCTAATATGGTTAGCAAAACGCGCGTCAAGTGCAATAATTCTGTTTCGGTATTGTGGATTAAACTCCGTTTCAGTGCATTTTGCCGAAGGTTCCGAACCCCAACGTAGTACATCTGGTTAAAGTTGATGTTTACCCAATACAAGAAATCTTTTTCCCAGCAAGTTTATCCAAATATTTGCTATAATTTTACTATGACTTTACTTACCTCTTGCTTGTTACCTTATTGCATCATCATTCCTATCACCCGATCTCCAAATAAATAAATGTGTGATTAATGAATTATTATCTCCTTCAACTACACCAGCTTCAAATTTATCACTGATCATCCCATGTTTACGGTTTATCATCTTGTTACAACACCTCATGAATTTTTTGTTGTATTACCATAGATGGAAACTTCTTTAACTCATCTGGTTAAAGTTGATGTTTCCCAAAACAAGGAATCTTCTTCCCAGCAAGATTCTCCAGATATTTGCTATAATTTTACTATGACTTACCTCTTGCTTGTTATCTTA
>JAEQML010059638.1:0-28324 GCA_016904865.1 Pissodes strobi | reverse complement strand
TTCTCTAATTTCTTTCAAAAATAAAAATAAATTACAAACTTTTTTAAATAATACAAAGGATAAAATCGAAACTCTCTCAAAAAGCGGAATTTATAAACTGTCTTGCAATTCTTGCGATAGTACATACATAGGTAGAACATGTAGACCCCTCAGAGTTCGCATTGGTGAACATTTAAATAGGAATAGGAACTCTGCTTGTGGTGAACATCTGCGTGATCATAACCACAGTTTCAGCTCTAACTCTAACGCTAAAATTCTTCATAACATCTCATCTAAAAACTACAATAGGCTGGATTTTCTGGAAGACATCGAGATCAACAGCGAGCTGATTACAAACAACCATTGCCTTAATACTCAAGTTAATCTTAACAGATCTTACATACCTTTACACAGGCGACTTCTTGATTGAAGTTCCTCTGCCTACACACCCTTAACTTGTTTTTTCTACGACTGCCCTGAAAATAGACAAAAACGCACTAACAACTGCTCTTGAAAACTGGACATTTCAAACATCGTGTGCAAAGTATAATTTTCACACGCTTATTCGGGTAATTAGATTAAAGGGCTTCGTCGCCGTTTTAGAGCTTCGCCCTCAAAGGTCCCATTACCAGATCTCTAAAAAAGGGGGCCCAATTATAGGGCTTCACCCCCCGGGAGCCCCTTTTTGCAAAACTGTAGAAAATGGAACTCTTATACCAGCGGCCCCCTTTTAAGACTTGGGGCCCCATTTTAGGGCTTCGCCCCCGGGGGCTCCATTGCTAAATCTGTAAAAAATGGGACTCCCGAACCATAGGCCCCATTCTAGGGTTTCGCCCCCCTGGGGCCCCATTTTAGGGCTTCGCCCTCGGAGCCTCTTTTTCAAAATATTTGGAAAATAGGGACCCCACTCCGGTGGCCCCATTTTAGGACTGCGCCCCTAGTTATAGTTTAGCGAGAATCTCTTACTCACGTAGCTTCTTTCATTAGGAATAAAATTTTCTGATAAATCAATAATAAAAATGTTTCCCATATAACATGTAATTTTCTACCACACTCCCAGTGGGGCACCCTGTATGTAGCAGTCGTAGAAAAAGTATAGTGTGCTACACGTGCTGAAAAGACTTTTTACACTCATGAGAGTTTATGACACTCGCTTACGGCTCGTGTCACCAAACTTTCTCATTCGTGTGAAAAGTCTTATTTTCAGCACTTGTTGCACAATATACTATTACTTAATTAAGTACTTTCTTTGTCTCAAAAAATATAAAAAAAACCATTTTTTAATACTTAATAAGAGAATTTAATTTATTTTTTACCTAGTTGAGGTAGCTTAGGCCAGTCTGTTCTCCTTATTAGTTAAGCTCTTTCTTTTTCATTTTCTTGAGTGGAGTTAGTCCAGGCTATCTCTTCTCTTAATTAGTTAAGCTTTTTCTGATTCTTCCTCTTTCAATTCTTCGAGTAGATTTAGCCTTGGCTAATTTCTTCTCTTAATTAGTTAAGCTCTTCCTTTTCGTTCTTTTTTCATTTCCTTGAGTAGAATTAGCCCAGGCTAATCTCTTCTCTTAATTAGTTAAGCTTTTCTGGTTCTTCTTCTTTCATGGAGTAGAGCTGGCCCAAGCTAATCTCTTCTCTTAATTAGTTAAGCTCTTTCTGGTTTTACCTCTTTCAATTCTCCGAGTTGATTTAGCCCATGCTAATTTCATCCCCTAATTAGTTAAGCTTTCCTTTTTCTTCGAGTAGGGGGAACTTAGGTTAATATCCTCTCTCTAGTATTTCACTAGCAACCCACTTAATGAAGTATTTTTTCATTCAAACTTTTTTTACATCGACCTGGTCAACCAATTTAAATCAAAAACCTTCAAATAAGTCGAGTCTGTCTCAGACCTTTCAACATTGATCAAATCAATTTGTTGGGTCTAGTTTGGCACAGTGGTATTTCTTCTATAATTTAAGTAAAATTTTATAAAATTAGATATTTGACACTTTTCCCCTCTCATATATTACTTGGTTTTCAAATTTAAAACGACCGCCATTTCTTGACGTATTTTTTTTTGCGTCTGCGGTCATCGGTTTACTTGTCAAACTTGTCAACTGAGACATGTTTGTCGTTCCATTAAAACGTGGTCCCCACGTCGGTCTGTTATTTTGTTAATCGTTTAATTATATGAACCTTTCATAAAATGTAAAGTGTTATTTAGATTTTGATGTGACCGTTGTCGTTTTGATGTAGTTTGTGCCTCTTGTGGATATGTTCTTTTGTTCCAACTGACAAGTGAGTGAAAAAACTTCCACCATTTTCTTTTCATATTGCTTAGAATCACACAAAAAAATCTCATCTTTCTATTTTACAGTTTTAATTAACATCTTTTATATCTTAATAAATTCAGAATTCAAAAATTCATATTTTAAATTTAAATTTAAATTTTATTTTTGCCACAGGTTACTCCATTTGCAATTCTTCTTTGCCCAACCTAAAATTCTACAGCATTTACTGTTTTCCACTAATGGGTGGTTCTTTTACTCACTTTGCAAGTAACACTGATGATGGCTCTGGCCGAAAGCGCTCTGTTACGCTGATTTAGATGTCCTTTTGGATTAAATTTTATGCATGGAATACAAAAGTTTTTCATTTAGTACACCTAAAGAAGTTTTCTCTTCCATAATGATAAAGCCGTAAGACGACATCTTTGAAACAACTTTTCTGATTTACATAAAATATATATGTTTTTTCACTTCGATATTATTCGCTCATAATACCTAAGATATATAAAAATAACCATGTCTCGAACCATATGAGAGGGCACTATGAATTCGTAACGTTCTCTCATATCGTTTTCATATAAACGCCAAACGGATCAAATCACAAATGCGTCAAAATGGCATATCGTCGCATACGCATTGTGTTCAAGGTAAGTTTAAAAATAAAATATCTCCGAGTTTTTAGTTCCTATATTGTGTGAAATGAAAAATAAAATCTTGTATGCACCACTGGTCTTATTAGATGATTACGGCCATCGAGCGATATCTAACCCGTGGGCTGGATTGTTGGTCTCTGGGCGTAAACATGTCCGCAACACTATTTTGTTACATAAAAAGAATTCTTATAAATTCTACGAATATCGTTAAAAAAGCAACACTTCTATTGTTACCCTTCAAAAGGTAAAGCATCCAAATTTTTAATGATATGACTAGCATTTCTACTTTTTCATATTTGCATCTGACCAATAAAAATTGTTATACACGGCAATAAACCCGTCTCGTTTCGTATGGTGGAAACATATTTACGACCTCGTCTCCCAACTTGAAGTTAAGTAGTTGCGAAATGAATTAGCTTATAACCTTAAGGTTGATGTTTCAAAACTGGTCATATGAACGATTGCCTATTATAAAGTTATTATGATTCATAATAGAGCTCAAATTATTAATTCATCTTCTTTCTTACTTTGTCTATATGAGCGAACCTTAACATGTTAGAAATTAATATAGTCCTTGGAAATGTATCAAATTTTAAAACTAGTTAAATTAGTTATTTCCCAGACATATAGGAATCTTCTTCTAGATCCACAATTTGTAGTAATATGATTCACATTTCTTCTTTTTGTTTTCCACCTGCCGAATCCAACTTTTTATATAGAGTTGACAACTTCAACATTCACCAAGATCAGGAGGCACAATTTATAATTATGCTGAAACGTAAAACAACCTTAAGTTTGGTAGTAGACTTAATATCCTGAGACATTACTTAGCGCCCTTTATGTTTAAGAGCACTAATGTTATTTAAATCAGAGTTATATCTCAATATAAAAACCAATGTTGAATAAAGTATAAGCATTTGTATGCCATCTTACGATCGAGTAGTTGCGAAATGTGCTGTCCTCAAGGGAGTTAATGAAGCGTGCTTATTTAAAGTATCTCACTTTCGAAGCTCATTTTATTTGAAAAATGAATCACATAAACTTACATATATTACGCTATTTTCTTTATTACAATCGAACCTTTTTGATGTCTTACTTGTTCTTTCAATAATAGTTTTCATACCAACACTCTCCATAGCTTTACGCCTTCAATAACAAGAAGTATCGTTCGAAAGAGAATATTAAATAATTTGAGATGCACTCACATTTTGCATCCTATATTTCACGTTTTAACGCGGAAACTGATATCAAAACGTCGAAAGCGTGACTAGAGTGTCATATGAAGTATTTATTACTTCTATGCAAGTGTAGATCAAAACTGCAATATGTGTTTCAATAAAGTGATGAATATTTTTATGTCAGTATCGGCGCTCTAGCTGTCTTGAGAGCGACTTCCTAAACTTATAAATAATGCATGGAGCAGGGCATATTTGAGACGACTTTCAGTTCTTAAAATAATTGAAACCAGCAATAATTGGTTGAGGAAGATCATATACGGTACACAAATATGATAACTTCTTGGAGACTACACTCTAAATAACATTAAGTCAATAAGCGAGAAGTTAACGTGCGACAGAAACCAGTTTTTAACTGTCATATAAGTAACGGAATATCCAAGGTTAAGTATCTTATGAATTTGTGTTCTTAACTACTTTTACGAATACAGATCTAGTTCAAGTTAACGAGAGATTAATATAAGTAAAATATTAATCTATTAAGTAGTATCCATTCCAGAGGTAAACCTATATAAAAATTAGCATCGGTATGCTATGTTTACATATGAACAGTTCCGAAAATATTTATATCACATCACACAACGCTGAAAAGAAGTAAAACCCGCAATCAAAGACCACGCTCAAATTAATTAATAACACGCCAATACTATCCAAATTAACTGGAGAATCCAGTATATCTATTCTAACTATTAAGAATAACCTTAGTTACTCCCAAATAACTTGAAGGTAAGCTATATTTTAGTCAAGCAAACCCCTTAATCACTTCGAACATTAAACAAATTCACCCGAGATTTTGATGAAAATAGCCCCTAAATCACCATAAAAGTAAAAAATAAAATAAAATAAAATAAAATAACAATGTAAAGTCACTGTATACACTAGATAATATCCTAAAACTTATCTGTTACGTCAACAAGTCAACAGTGAGTTCATCCACAATCCAGGTGTTCGTCAAATCGCTGGAGTGTCACGATCGAGAACTCACACTTCGTGAGGGTTGAGGCTTGGATCAGTCAACGAGATACGCAGTTAAATTGATGGTTACTCCGAAATCACGTGTAATCGTAGGAGTCTCAGTAGGCAGTATGGAAAACCACAAAGGAACAGGAAATTCGTAGACCAAAAGCAACCACTACCGGCAGTAGGAAACCAAGAAGAAAACCTGGAAAATGAGAAGGCAAAGAAAAAAAACCTTAAGATGTTGAACGGGGTTCAAGCGTGTGGCAGTTCTCGAAAGTTAAATCCCCAACATGGGTTCAGGTAGCCGAATCTACAAATCTTCACTCATCTACCATAATCCATCAGACGAGAAGCCATCGACGACCACAATCCTGCTCAACGGCTTCGTTGAATAAACGAGGGCATTGAACATTTCACACTAAATGTCAGAATCTCAATGAAGAATCCCAATTTCGAGAGCCACGCACTGAAACCTTCTGGTTCCTTCGCGATCACATAAGGACTAAATTGGCTTGCCCTAAAATGACGACACCAGAAGAATCAACATCGCGCCTGCCCAACGTGCCATGTTGTCAGCGTCTCTATTTGTGACAACGTACTAGAAAGTTATGACGTCATACTGTCAACTAACATAAAATCATACAGTGGAAGGTTTGAACTTAACCTTGAATCGCAATTGTAAATTGTTGTTAATTAAAGTATAAACTGTTATGATTAACCTTGTTGACAATTCAAAACAATACTCGAATTAGAGGTCAAAGTTTGGTATAAAAAGCTGTGCAGCAGCCTATACCGGCAGACTTTCATCTCCAGTGCGAATTGCCGAAAGGGAAAAGCCCCTGTGGTAGATCAAAGCTCTCACTTTTAAAAAAGACCTATCAGTGCGAATTACCGAAAGGGAAAAGCCCCTCTGATCAGGCACGGTTAAAAAAGACCTGTCAGTGCGAATTACCGAAAGGGAAAAGCCCCTCTGATCAGGCACGCCTTAAAAGTGAATCAGTGAAAATTAATAACGCCATAAGGCAAAGTGCTATTTAAATTAACTACATATAAAAAGTAAACTACGTAACTAAATATTCAGCCAGACCAAATAATCTATCCGCCCGTCAATCTAATTGTAACAGCCCTTCAGGCTAGCTCTCCCTCTCTCTCGCTGCTGTTCGTGGTTGACATTTTCGCGAGGAATATCCCAGGGGACTTACGAGATATGCATTCCCGAATATTTTGGTAATACTTACAACCTTCTATACTCAACCTGAAGTTAATAAACCGAGCCTTTTTTTTACACCAAGTGTTTCTATCCATCTCTCCCAACTACCTATATCTGAGCTCCGTCTTCTGAAAGAGCACAGCGCAACTACTGCAACGAAGTCAGGTCCATAGGCAACAAGCGGTAGGAGCGTATATGTGACAATACTACCGGATTCGCCAAATCAAGCGATAAAAGGACTTACTATTGAAATGATCTGACTCGGTTAGGAGTTACTTCTTTGGTGCTCAGTGGGAACACATAAACCATACGTTATGTGGCAGTCAAAATTACAATCAGCACACGTCACTAATAGCATTATGCGAAATAAGACATTAACTTGGCAACAGTGTCGACCGTGAAGACCACGCGCTTGTCCAGAAACCTGTCAATTATGCCGCCAAAATTACATCCACAGAACTATATGAAACATAGAACCATTTCCTTGTCGTAGTGCAGGATCAACTCGGAGCTGAAATATTATCGAACTTTATTAACGGATAATCAGTGGAATACCCCGTCAATATACAAGCCTAGAGTGCCAAACACTGATTCAATCCAATACAATCAGCCAATTCAAGCGCCTGAGAAGTAAATCCTACAATTAAGCAACGCAACTTAGAGTGGTTCTCGACATCGATTGACAGACCCGACGCGGCGTTCGTCGACCGACTATCAGCCTATGGTCCAAATCTGACAAATGACAAGTCATACTTCTAATAAATATCATTCCCAAAATGAAAATGTTCCGTAATCACCTAAGTAAAATAATGGATTACCAAATCTAAATCAACGAGACAATTACCACAGTATGACCATCAAATGTACAAAATGTAAGTTCAAATTTCGGTGCTAGATCTCCCTAAATAACCTTACATTATAACTACTCATGCATGCAGTACATTCCAATTACTCTGCTAATCTGTAACCAATCTACCACCACTATTGTTTTCTTTTAGACACAACTCTCCAAGAAAGGCTGAAATACTTTCCAGATGCAGAAAATAACTCAAATCAGTAATTAAGAGCCATAATTAGTAATGTCGAAGCCAGAGGGTGGCCGTCAAGGTATATTATAGAACCGAAAATAAAAAAAGTGATTAGATGAAGGGTTCCTTTTTTTACCATTTTGGAAAGGCAACACAATAAGAGAAAATCAAGGGGACAACACCAATATACAATTAAGCTTTTTAGTTTCAGCTGGGAACGATATACAGTGTGTGTAAAGTTAATCGTTCTCATGAAGCCATGTGCATTTAATATGTATGGACATAAGTATGAAATATTTTTTTCGAAATACCTAGCTTAGTGGATTAGGTTCCATGTTTTTCCAGTACTAGTGCTATTATGATGTTTATATAATTTTTGTAGTCTATTTCAATATACAAAATGAGTTTTTTCGCTACCACAACAGAAATACGCCCCCTTTACTGTCGTCTTATGTTAATTTTATTTAAATCTTCTTCGCCATTTTGTCCAGAAAAAAAAAATGGTTATCACAGATGGCATCGTAGCCCGTTACATTCATCGTTTATCATTTCGAATACAGAGCACGAATTATTTTAAGTATATCTCGTAAGTGTCTTATTATTCGGTATAGCTTAAAAATTGTCCCTAAATCGTTCAAACGTTTGCAATTTTAAGACACCATATATATTTAATAAGATATCCAAGAGACACTAAAGCAACACAATCGTTCCAAGAAAATAATCGCAGCTAAGTAAACACTCGATGAAATAAACTTTCTACATAAGCTTATTGCCTTCCAACATTGACCAGAGTTGGAAAAGTCCATTATTGGAGAAGGTAAAATTATGTTTGATATGGGAAAAGTTTTGAGACAAAACATTTCGATTCATGTGTGGGTGAGATTGGAAAATAGCTTATAATAAAAGTTGGAAGTTTTATTTGTTCAGATCGAGAACAAAACGTATGGGCGGAAAGTAGTTGTATAATTCAGGAAATTGTTTTTATTGTTCAAGATTTGTTCGTTTGTTTGCGTATTTCCTATTTTATTGGAGTAATATAAAAAGTAGGTTGAGAGAAATGGCAAGCTGTTTAATAATATATTATTAAATAACTATTTGAATTCAGGCCCCGTATCAAAATAACGTGGATTGAATAGAACTAAAACTAAACTTGTACTAACCTAGTTAGTATAAAATGATAAAATATATTACTGGCACTATTATATTCGAAATCATCTACAATTTTTATGATGTTAGTTGTTACTTTACTAATAGAGATGATGCTGGTATAAAAACTATTATTTACAGGACAAGTAAGGCACCAAAAAGTGTCAAATCTAATAGAGAAAATAAGGTAATATATGCAATTCTATGTAATTTGTTTTATAGACTATCGCGAGTTATTTCAAATAAGCACAAATCGTTCATTAATGCCCAATTCACAACTATTCCTCATATATATCTTAATCGGTCCTGTTTTTCAAATTGAGTTCTAGCGTCATATAAGCACTTTCGATATTGAAGCTTTTTTGGATTCAATGGAAAGATCACATCAAACGGGACACATTAACGCAAAAAAATGTGCGCATGAAGCACATTTTCCAAACACAAGTAAGAGGGGCAAATGCGCTTTGTTGGTTCGTCTAAAAAGATAAATGCGCGTTAGTTAGTATGGGTTACCTTAGGTTACTTTTTGTTAGAGTGAGCCAGTTAAGACACAAATGCGCATTTTTTGGATAATTTGGATTAGGTAAGAAAGTAGAGCGCTTGTTTTGTTAGTTTGGGATAATTTTGGTTGTTTTGTGTTAGTCGGGATTGGCCGAGCACCTAGCCTAGTTAATGCGCTAGTTTGGTTAATTTGGGTTAGTTTTGATTATTTTTGGTTAGTTCGGGTGGGATGAGGTTGGTTAAAGTCAAGCGCTCGTAGCGTGCTTGTTTGGTTAGTTTTACAAATTCTTATTCCACTTTATGAAAAATGCACCCGACCTTGGCCATTTACCTACTTGAAAATCAAGAAAATTAGTCAAGTGGGACAGCTTTGCAAGTAAACTTTTACCATTAACGTCATATTGGAAGAGTTTTCGCGCTAAAATATATTGCCAAACAGCCTCATTTATGAAACTATTTCATTTTTTGGCATGAAAAATGCGTCATTCACTTTTTTTTTTCAATAATGTGTTGCATTTGATGCAATCTTTTTACTGAACCAAAAAAAGCTTTAGAATCAAAAGTATTTATATGACACCAGATTGACATATAATGTAAAGGTAAATTTTAACTCTCATTTATATCATAGTTGCGTACAGTTGACGAATTTGAAATTCGGATAGGATTTTGTCATATTGTGAGTCTGTCTTTAATTTTCACCTTTATGAATACTTCAAAGTTGATAACTCGTAATAAAAAATTTAAATTTTTTTAAAAGTATTCTTTGAATTGTGCCTCATTTAAGCCTGACAAATAAATTAAATTCTTAACTTTAATTGAAGAGACCCGGTCTAATTGGTCGGTAAGAATGTTGACAGATAGATTTGATGTCAACAACAAGATAATAATAATTTCGTGAGAGTTTTGGAAGAAAATGAGTTTAAAATTGACGTATCGCCGAAAGAAAATACCAGTTTTACGGCGATATTAGAACAGCACAACATTGCCAAGCCTTGAAAATCAACCAGCTACAAAAAAGCCTTACTCACTGCAGCTAATGAGACAAATAGGGTTGACTTTACATTGAAGTTTTACAACCTGAGTCCAAATTTCTGGCGGGACGTTGTTTTTACAGACGAAAATCTGTTTAAGTTGACTTACCGTAAAGTAATAGAATATAGCCAAGCATAAAATTTGACGAGCGCTTCACCCAAAATATTGCTAAAAGAGGGAATTTGTAGGTCAATATATGGGGATGGAGTTTTCATGGGATGGAAATTTGCACTCGAATTCTAGAAAAGTTTAATGCAGAAACATAAATAAATATTTTAGAAACCAGAAAGTTACCATCAGTGAATGATGCATTTAATAATAACCATATTTACCAACAACTCCCCCGTTTCTCCAATTAGGGCAGTATCCTAATTAGTTGCAGACTCTGTATTGTAAATGCTACCAAACCCAGAAATATCATTTCTTTCCTTTCACTGGTGGTTGATATTATTTTTACCTTACATTAGAACCTAACATACACATTCTGAACTTAGAATTTATATCTTAAAATTTATAACATAAACTATTTTCTAATTTGGAATATTGGAACCGGTATCGCCGGGCACAGCTCCGAAGTGTCCGACGTCGTCTCGCATTTTCGAACGTTCTCTTGAGGGATGTCTAGATATCTTTTGTCAATTTACGTGGTCTTTCCTTCCGAGCGATGAACTTGCAGGTAGAGAGAAAGACAATTTTTCAATGTCGAGATATTTTCGTTGCAGTTTTTTTGACCATCAGAGGTCTACTATTTTTATTAAATTATCATGAAATAAATTGGCAAGCACTCCGCCATTGATATTTTCTCGTATTATCGGCATTATGGTCCCGTAAAAGTATTTTCATGTAAAGTGAGGTTACCCTTTTCAAAAGGTATGGTATATATTTATGCTTCTGTATTAGATAGTTAAAATTATTTACAATCCTCCGCCCGGCCTTTCGCTAGCTTAAAGTGCTTCTCCAGGTGCTTTCCAGCTAGTTTGAGACCCCCTTTTGTCGAAGTGATGCTAATCCACATGGTGTGACGTGCAGCGTCACAGGAAGCAGTAAAGCTCTAGTTGGGGTCAGCCAAGTAGCCGTATGAGTTAGGAAATAGCCACCAACCACTGTCAGTGAATTCTACTTCTGTATGAACACACGAAAATGATATACAATCCTTACATATTTTACTTAGCATACTTTACCTTATCTTTTTCGAACTTACCATTAAATGATGTTTAATAATTTATTATCTTTTTTCATATCTATTACCATTTCTTACCTTTTTTTATTAACACATTCACTGCCCACGCCAAAAACGACTATTGCGTCAGGTGCCACTAAAGTTTTTCGGATATTTTTTTAAATTAAATACTAAAAACTTGTTACAAGTGAATTCAAATATGGATTTTCAACTTTTTTTTACAAAAAAACAAAAACTCGCTAGGTGTAGTAACATAAAAACCACGCTCAGTGCCCATAAACGCGCCATACGCGTTTTAAAAAAATTTTTTTAATTACTATTATATTTTACATCATCAGTGAGGCCTTTCTTAGGGTCACATCTAGGTCTTTTGGGTAAGTGCCCAGCGTCTTTTGAACAACCAGGTTGTTGGTCCATTATAAAATAACGATTTTGCATAAAACCAGTATTCGGTGCCCATCAACGCATCTAGCGCGTTCACTGAAAAGAAAACGAAAAAATAATGACCATATTTTCTTTACAATGCAATTTTTTCCTGTATTTTATATTCTAAAAAGGAATACAAGTAGATACGAAATGGTCCTTCCGTTTATAACAGTGTAATCGACTTTTCGAATAAAAAAGGCCGCCAAAAGCACAATTAAAAAAATAAATCGCAACCAACCTACTCACATTACGTTTGGACCAGTACTAAACGCCCAGTCGTATTAGCAAGCGCGTGCAGTTATGCCCGGTCTTTCTGCGGAGCGCAGAAACTAATAGACACAAGAACGCACCTAGCGCGGTGTGGGCACATCGTCGAATTTCCAGTCAACGCGCTAAGCGCGTTGTGGGGAGTAAATACCGACTTTCTTCGCTTCCGTATATGATATTGTCTTGATTAGCAAATATTTTGCTAATATCAATGTAATTATCTGCTTTACTTCTTTGTATTTCGTACATTTACCTAATTGCTACGCCCTTACTGTAGGCCATATAATTGCTTTCCGATAAATTGCTTTTAATCGTTTATTATCTTTTATCGTATCTATTATCGTTTCTTACTTTTATTTGATTAATTAAAACCGACTTTCTTCTCTACCGTATATATAATCTTGGTTAGCAAATATCTTGCTAATATTGTTGTAATTATCTGATTTATTCATTTGTATTACGTATACTTACTTAAATGCTACGCACTCACTGTAAATTGCTGTGAGCCTTATGGCAGTAGACAGTATTACATAACTACCACTTTAGCTTTTTGTGCATAAGCAGGTTACCGAATTGAGCTCACTTCGATTTCCCCCGTAGATCTTCACTGACTATATATTTTCTTCACATGTAAATTTAGTTAATATTTCTGTTTATTTGTTTATTGATATTATCGCTGTTATGGGATTAACTTATAATAATCTTTATTCAAGGTTTTTATTTAAGGCGTTCCGTTATTATCTATTAATTAGTCAGAACTTTAAAATTAAAATATTTTAGTTAGGAATATTTACAAAAAAAAACTATTAATGATTTAGAACTTAATATTAAGGGTTAATGATCTTATAATTTGAGTGATACTTATTTTAAATCTTGTTATTATTTTAAGTGCGATACCTTAATCTCAATTAGGTTTGAGACCTAATTCATTTTTAATTGTGTACGGTATGTCTGAGAATATATGTAATATTTTAATAAATAACTTAATTAGGATCTTTGACGTTTATTTTGGTATGTTGAAGTCAAGATCAAGTGGAGTTCGTGCAATTTCTTTCCAGATTTCTCCCTAATCCCAGATAGGGTATTTCTCTAAATTTTACTACCCTAATTTCAATGCTTAAAAATCATCGATATATTCGTATTAGAAAATTTAGTGGCGCCTTCGCTCAACTGTCTACTCGACAATCCACATCTATAACCAGCCATATGGACTGGTTATTGGGCAATTAACTTAATCGTGTTACCTCTTCCTTGGTATTCAAGGAGTACGGATTTAAATTTAATGAAATATGTATGAGGTTATATGGTATAGTAACGTAATACATTCAATGATTTTTCATTTAAAAAATGTAGACGAGTTATGGCAGAGTATCCGAGAAGCATGTCAGGAAATATCTCTGGAATTTGCTCAAGATTTCTTAGCCTCAATGTCCACAAGATAAGTTTCGGTTATTCAGAAAAATGTAACAATGATAAATTATTAAGTTTTCATTATAGTTTTATTTAAGTATTCTTCTTTGAGATAAAACTCTGGAATACCAGAGCCTTTTTTGCTGATAGGGCAGTTTTAAACGAATCATTTTCCGAAAATTTCAGGAGACTATTAAATTGTTCCATGGTTATCTTTTTGTTCAAGTTTTTAAATCAAATTTTGTTGACCAATTTATTTACTATGTCATTAAGTTTCTGTTGTGTTCCCAAATACTGGTATTATTGTTAATAAAATAGATTACTAGCAGACTGTATATTTTCTTTCTCACGAAAGTGAAAGGTGACAATAACAGTTAAATAATTAAACCTTTTTAATATATCATATCAAATGTCGAAAATCCTTCAGTAATATGTACCGCTATTGATAAACGGGCAGATTATGGTAATAACCCAACTTGCCACTATTCATAAAAAAATTATAAATTATCATTTTGGGTAAGCGTGGGTTTTCGGGCTATTAGGCCGGTGTCCGTGTTGATTTCCTCCATAGCTTTCGGCTACAACTGCGGTAGCCATCCTCAGTGGTGTTTGGGTCGAAGCGTACGTCTCGAAGACTCAACTGATACTGAGCCGATGTTGTGTTGCCGCGCGGTAGTCATGCCTTCCGGACGGACGGAGGACTGAACGCCGCATGACTACCGCGCGGCAACACAACATCTTTGGAAATGTCCTTGCACCGAACGCCAAATCCTACATATCTCCGTAACGACTCGTTCCTGAATGTAGCTATCACCCGGGGAGCGATAAGAACAACCCAGTTACAAGAGCTGAATACCTTAAACTCGGATCATCTCCCAATCAAGATTGGCCTGTACCATAGGATCCCTATGGCGAGTGACACCGTCATTTCGTACAGGAATGTTGATTGGAGGGTGTTCCGAGCGAGGTTAAACGAGGTAACCATCGTACCCGGGCAGATAGAAACAATCCAGGAGCTTGAGAACGAAGTCCAAGCACTAACGACTAATATCCAGCGCATCCGTGATGCCATGTGTCCTAGGATTACTATCCATCCAAGGACAGAATCCCTCCCTGAACCAATCCTTGAACTGATATCATACAGAAACCGCTTTCGCAGAAGATGGCAAAGAAACCGGACACAAGTGGGATCCGCTCAAATCAATGCACTGACGGAGGAGATTAGGACTAAGATCCGCGATCATCGCAGCCAAGCTTGGCTAGAATATATAAACAAGGTTAGTAGGAATGACGGCTCGCTGTGGAGGCTTGCCAGACGAGTACGCGGAGGTAGTACGCGGATTCCTGTGATTAGGCACCGTGGCATTGACGCGGTGGATGATCTGGGAAAAGCGGAGGCCTTCGCTGATTATCTGGAGGGCGTCTACAGTGAGGCGCCAGACACCCTACCTAGCCAAACACTCTGCAGTAACACTGTACGAGAGTTCGAGTCACGCAAGTATCCTATCCCTCCGACAGTGTTTGAAAAGTTGAGAGTCACGCCGGCGGAAATCCGCAAAGCACTTTGTCATCTTCCAAGAAACAAGGCACCCGGCCCGGATGAAATTCCGAACATAATCTTAAAAAATCTACCTAGAAAATCATTGATCCACTTTATGCATATAGTTAATGCGGTAATCAAGCTGCAACATTTCCCAACCCCCTGGAAAGCAGCGAGCGTAATACATTTCCCAAAGCCGGGCAAAGACCTAGCATTGCCCTCATCTTATCGACCGATCTCGCTGCTGAATACCCTCGGGAAGGTGGCTGAAAGGCTAATCTTGCCGAGGATCAGCAGGGAGGTCGAGCGGCTAAACGTACTGCCACCGGAGCAATTCGGTTTTCGCGGTCGACATGGCACCGTCATGCTGGCCGCAAAGATCGCCTCTGATATCTACCAAGGCTTTAATAGTCGACAGACTACTGCTCTACTACTACTGGATATTGAGAAGGCGTTCGACAGGGTGTGGCATGCAGGGCTACTCTACAAACTTCTAGCGAAGTACAACTTTCCACTTCACGTTGTATCCCTGATTGCATCATACCTTGCCGGACGCACTTTCAGTACTAGAGTAGAGAAGCGCGCTTCTGCGGGCAGGAGACTGCTGGCAGGTGTGCCGCAAGGCACGGTATTGTCGCCGCTGCTATTCAATCTTTATATAGCAGATATCCCGTCACATCCTAGAACCAGCAAAGCCCTATTTGCTGATGATACGGCAATCTATTCCCTAGATCCCAAAGCGGAGGTGGCAAAGTCGAACTTAGGCGAACACATAGGCCTATTATTGTCATATTATAAGCAGTGGAAAATTTCGCTTAATACAAATAAAACTGAACTTATAATCATTACTCGTAAGAGGAAAGACACAGAAATAACCCCACTAGTACTAGACAACACGCCTATATTGCCAAAATCGCAAGTAAAATATCTTGGACTGATTCTCGACACAAAGCTAAACTTTAGCAAACATATTGCATCAATTTCAAATAAAAACGCAATGATAAAAAAGAGCCTCAGCTTGTTGGTAGCAGGCAGGTCTTTCCTGAGTCCTGCCAACAAGCTGATTCTCTATAAATCAGTCATAAGGCCCGCACTAATGTATGGTGCACCGGTGTGGTGTTCGGTGGCGAGAACACACAAACGCAAGTTACAAGTGCTGCAAAATAACTATTTAAGGGTAGCGTTCTCGCTTACGCTGAGAGATCGCATACGAATCGAGGACCTGCATGCGTGGCCTAGAGTCGAAAATGTCGAGGAGTACATCGACAACCACGCATGCAGGTTCTACGAGCAGCAGATCAAAGGCTCACCCCTAACTGCAAGCATCGCAGACATGCGTTACAACCCCGAACACCACATCGCACACGGCACAATCTATCGAGACATTACTACATACTTTAAGCAATTGAGACCACCGTAGTTTAATAAAAGTAAATCGGGAATCAGTAATAAAATGCCTTCATTTTCCTATCAAACTACCATAATTTAGCATGCAAATTAAACTAAATGAAAAAATGGAAAAATCAAAAGTATCAGGACAGCAGAAGCACTGGCCTTCATCGACTAGTGCTACTCTGCTGTCTGGTGGGCCGGCTCACCGTGTTCGGACACGGGGGCGTGGCTTGTTAAGGAACCTGCTCGCCATATAAATACGCAACAGCAACCACTTTAGCATACATGACTACTAGCCACCGAAGCATCCGTGTCTCCGCAGCTTGACCCGCGGGACTCGACCATTGCGCTTAATGCTGTTGCAGTCTACCGGAATAGGCTTATTAAGTCCTTTAAATATTGTATATATTGTATATAGTACGTTATTCTTAGTCTTTGTTGTACATATTGTGGCGTCATTTTAACATTCTGCACTCCCGCTCCTTGAGAGCATTGAAGCAAGGTTTTTCATGTTTTTCCTTGCATAATATCATGATAATATTGTACATAATTGCAAATAGTACTATTATATTTATAAAGCTTCGGCCAATAAATTCCCATAGCGATTTTGAAGGGTATTCCCAGGGAAAGTTCAAGCTGCCGTCAATTCCACAACCCCTAGTTGTAAGTTAGGTTGAAGAGCAACCCGCTAACGGTGTCCCATCTGTGGGCCACGTTGTGGAGGAAACTACAACAGGCGAAACCACAGCTAGTAGATCTAGGCAAACTAACGCTAGGCAATGTGTATTATAAATTGTTATTATGAAATAAATATACAAGTTCAAGTTCAAGTCAACATCGGCTCAGTATCAGTTGAGTCTTCGAGCCGTACGCTTCGACCCAGACACCACTGAGGATGGCTACCGCAGTTGTAGCCGAAAGCTATGGAGGAAATCAACACGGACAACGGCCTAATAGCCCGAAAACCCACGCTTATCAAGACACCGGCCGTGAAAGCCTACGTACATTTATCATTTTGGGGTCCGAATTTCACATTCGCTAACTGTACATACAGAACTACTAGTAAATAAAAATAGTATTTCATCACTCATTACATCGAAGTACTAAACTCGTAATTTAGATGCAATGGCATTGTTTTAAATTTTACATAGTCGAATTTTAACCACCTCATTTAATTAAAGGGTGAGGGAAGGGGTCGTTAACGATATTTTATCATTTAAAACGCGCCAGGTTTATTTCTTTCTACAGGGTGTTTCCTAACCTCGGTAAAAAAATGAAACTGGTGAATACTCACGTAATTTTAAGACGAAAATGTGGCATAAAATTTTTTCGAATGTCGCTTAGTTTTCAAAATACAGGGTGTTGCAAAATTTTTTTTTCATTATTTCTTTTTATTAATAAATAATGAGAAGCGACATTCGAAAAATATTTGCACACCTTAATAAAGGGTTTAAGCACTTTATTTTGTGTTCACGCAAAGCCTACTCGTTTAAACAACAAAATGATGAGATTCTTGTGACGTGAACAAGAAAATAATTTTTTACTCCAAAACTGTAAGAGATACGAGAAAAAAGCAAGAAACTTAATTTGCTTAAAATTAACTTTTTTATCAAATAACATAAGAAATTTGAGTGTTTAGCAGGCCCGTATTATCGCTTTTTGCGAATTTTTAGTAGTCGTTACCCGGATCTCCGCCAATGAACTAGTTGAGAAGTTCAACATGAACAGAAAATAAAGTGCACAAACCCTTTATTAAGGTGTGCAAATATTATTCGAATGTCGATTCTCATTAGTTATTAATGAAAAGAAAACACGAAAAAAAAATTGTTTTCAACACCCTGTATTTTGAAAATGAAGCGACATTCGAAAAAATTTTATACTACATTTTCGTCTTAAAATTACGTTTCACCAGTTTCGTTTTTTTACCGAGGTTAGGAAACACCCTGTATAATAGTTTGTATTCAACATAGAAGAAGAATTGCATAGTATCATTAAAATTATGGAACGTCATTATTTGCAGTGTGACTTTTGGAAGTATTAGAGGACTAATACATGGTTTACGTTTTCGATTTCGAATCATGAATTTCAGAGCAGAAGTAAATAATCATAATCTCTAATCGCTATCGGGATTATGTTTGTGTTGCTGCTATTTCCCAAAGTTCATAAGTATTTATTTTCTGGTAAAATCTTGTTATTGGATGAAGTAGAATAAACAGTAAATGTGAATCATATTATGAACTATTATGATACAAAATACATTCACATTAAACAATCATGCAAAACATCACATCCTGTAACTATACAGGGTGTTATTTAAGTACGTAGACAACCTGTAAGGGATAATTCCCAATGGGATTTTAAGACAAGAGAGGGTCATATAAACATGTGGGCTAAATGTTTAGGTTTTGAATATAGAGGGTGCTAATTGTTATTCGTTTTTCTAATTTTTTATTTAAAGCTTTAGAAATAATGAATTCAAAGTTAGAAGAAATTTTAGCATTTAAAGTAATCAATAGTGTCTTAATTTTTTGTGGCCATGACTAATTTAGTCCCCCCCATTTATCTGGTACCAAATTGCTGGCTAAGTTTGAGAATAAAATCTTATTTATCATTTTGCTCTCTACTCTTACTATTTTGAAGTTTTTCACTGTTATGACCTAAAAGTTATTTTGCAAGAAATAAAGAACGCAGTGTTGTAATGTTCTTGAAATAACGTATTTATTACATTTCGAAATCTACAAGATGCTAATTGAACCTAAAATTAGGGCAATTTAAATAAAAACTTGAGAAAGGTGCACTAAACTTGAAGTAACTGCTGGATGACCACCTTCAACTTCAATGTATTTGTGCGCCTCATTATCAACTGGTGGACCAGCTAAAATACTAGGAGAATTTCTTGTAAGGCACATGAATGTCCTATCGCCTTAAAGTGTATCAACGTACCAACGACCAATTGGTCGATGTACGTACTCTACGTACGCCTATAGGCGATTTTACGTCTAAACTACTCAACCCAAAGTTACTATCAGGCAGCTACTAAAAAAGTTACTAAATAATAGATGCATAGATCAACATCGCTTCGACAAACACATTAAATCAGAGATTTTTCTATAACGAAGCAGCAGTATTGCCAATCGGAAAGGTATCACCTTCTTTGTGGTAATGCTCAGTATAGGAAAGGACAATAAATTGAAATTTTAAATCTGTCTATACTTTACCAAGAATTAGGTGGATTTTTATAAGTTATAATTTATTTCCCGATAAAACAAATAATAAATATTTCGTCGTATACTGCTTCAACGTAAGCAAAATTTTAATGGTGTCATGGAGATGAGATTTGAGGGAAGGGAATAATAATTCACTTCCCGCTTCTCCGGAACAAGTAGTGTTTATTTCCACGTATAGTAATTTTTGTTGAGGATGTTTATGTGGCGAGAACGTGGAAATTCCGACGTCCCCGAGGACCGCAATCAATGTAGCACTGTCATGGCGCCAGCTAATTAAGATAATAAACGAACGAGCCGTGTGAGATATGGAGTGTGAAATGGCCGACGGCGATGCAGCGGCGACATTTTGACGCACATGTTATTTTGACCAAGGGCTCCCAGGGGTGATACCAGGACAGAGAACCATAGGCGGAGATTGTCGAAGAAACCGTCGGTCTCTATTTTTGTTATTATATGAGAAGACCCAAAGAAACTCCAAACTCAGAAGATCATGGATGCTTGAATGTTTAGACCCTTCTTTATCTTCTAATGCAGCTAAGTCCGTTCATTATTCCATCACTAGGTCTGGCAATAAGCTTGAGGTCATCAACGCTTTTTATGCGGCATAATAATGGATGGATTCAACTGGATCATATCAGATTTTTAAACATCCATGAGTTTCTGAATTTGGAGTTTTACTGGGTCGTATCATATATTAACAAAAATAGAGATGGAAGATTCTTCCATCTCTAATTCAATCTTCGCCTCAGGTCCTTTGTCCTGGTATCTTCATCTTCGTTATTTTAAACTTCATTTGAGTAGAATTCTGTAATACTTCTATTTATCGTATTTTTGCTCCATGCCCGCCATATCTGCTTTCCAATACTAGGATCTGGTCTAGAGGATTCATAAGCACTTTCGGTTACGCATCGGAAAAATAGGTTCCTCGTTCCTTAATGTTGTTTGAATCTGTAATGGAATTTCAATTACTTATCTTACTTATCTATTAACTGGTCTTATATCGTGGGTTTGATGCAAAAGCTCACTAAGTCAAAAACGTTAGAGGTCTTTATGCGTTTCACTAAGTCTGGCTCCATCCTACAGTTTTAAAATATGAAGAACTGTCAATAAGGTTTATATTAAATATTTTTTAGAAACCAAAACGATGGCAATTGAAAATTTTACCAAAAATGGAGTCAAAGAACCTGAGATTGTCTTTGAATCTCAGGTTACCTGCTGTCAAAAGAATGCTATGTTGGGGATAGCTTGAGTTAATTTTCAAAAGAATACTTACAGTAGTTATATCAAAAAATCAGTAATTATTAGTAAGGTAATCGACTACGATTGAAAAAGCGCGATATTTAAAAATATATTGTTGCTATTTTACTTAGTGATTCTGCAGTAGAACCTAATCACAATTTTGAAGCAACGAAGGAGTATATTATCGATGGACTTCAAGGAGAAACACACTGTTTCTCCTTGAAGTCAACAACTCAGCAATCTATAAGGCTATAAACTATTCTTCTGATAAAGATGCTAATGATGAAGATACCGGCCTAGCTCCTTTAAAGCGTCGGTTTAGAAGGAGAGTATCCGATAAAATATCGGTTAATGGCGACGAAAGACATTTAACTAGATGGAGAATATGTGACCCACAGAGATGGCATAGAAATAACACTAAAGAAAACATGAATACATGCCAAGGGTATGCAATAACAAAAGGAAAACTGAGTCTTTCAAAAGGGGTATTTTTGAAAAATTCAGTTTTGCCTTGGGAAAGATCCGTTTAGGTCTAAATGTAAATGCTGAAAAGGTTACCAAAACTCGAAGACCAAAAAATTGTGATATCAGTAAAATTGTAGATAATTACGAAAAGTGTCACTTCTTAAAGGGAGAAAAAAGTGAGAATTCGTTAAGGATTTTTGGGAAGGCCCAATAACAAAAGCATTTTAAAACAGAAATTCTCGTGATGTATTTGAAGGTGCAAACAAAATACCTGGCATGGATGACGCAAGAGTCAAGACTGATATTGAAAGTTTTCCCACAATGGAAAGCCATTACATTCGCAAGTAGGCCAACATACTTACAGCCAATAATGCTAAGTAGAGTATTAAGCGTTTCCAAAATCTATGAACTTTATACGTCATTCTGTCAAGTTGTAGCATTGTAAATGCTACTAAACCCAGAAAAATAGTTTCGACCCTTTGTGGTTGATGTCCTCATTTCCTTACATTAGAACTTAACATATTTAACTTGAACTTAGAATTTTTACCTTAAAAGTTAAAATATTAACTATTTCATAGTTTGGAATATAGGAACGTACCCAACCGATATCGCCAAGTACAGCTCCGACGTGTTCTCTCATTGTCCAACGTTTTCTTGACGGATGTCTAGGATATCTTGTGGCAATTGACGTGGTCTTCCCTTCCAAGCGATGAACGTGTAGGTAGAAAAAAGATAATTTTTCGAAGTCGAGATATTATCGCTGTAGTTTTGACCATCAGTCCAGTATTCTACTTAATTTACAATGATAAATTATCAAGCATTCTGCTATTAATATTTTCTCGTATTATTGGCAATATTGCCTCGTAAAAGTATTTTTTGTAATGTGCGGTTACCCTTTCCTGTTATGTCTATATATTAGATAGTTAAAATGATTTATAATTTAACTAGGTCCTGCCTCCACTCGGTCTTTTGCTAGCCTAAAACGTTTCTCCATGTTAATTTTTGCCAGTTTGAGACCTTTTTGTAGAAGTGATGCTGACCAACATGGCGTGACGTGCAGCTCCACCAGAAGCAGTAAAGCTCAAATTGGGGCTTGTCAAGTAGCCGTATGAGTTAGGAAATAGCCACCAACCACTGCCAGTGAATTCCATGATCATATGAAAATGATATTTAGGTACGTCCTATAATTACTTATTTTACTTACCATACTTTACCTTATCTTTTTCGAAACTGCTGTTAAATGCCTCTTTAATCGTTTATTCTTCACTACTCTACATTTCTTCACTACCATATACGATACTATCTTGGTTAGCAAATGTCTAGCTAATATCATAATACTGTAATTTGTTGCAAGGCTTATGGTAGTAGGGCGTCTTACATAACTACCACTTTAGGTTTTCTCCATAAGCAGGTTGCCAAATTGAGCTCATTTCGATTTTCTCTTCCTCTTCATTGACTATATATTTTCTTCACAGGTCAATTTATTCAATTTAATATTTCATTTTTAACTGTTTATTTGTCCACTGATTTTATCGCTGCCGCCATGGGATTTTTGTAATTGTTCTTATTTAGGAGATTAATTTTTATTTAAGGTGTTTTATTTAATGAGTTCTATGATTATCTGTTATTTAGTCAGAACTTTAAAGATTCAGGCATTAGTTTGGGTTAGTTTCGATTATTTAGAAAAAAGGAACTAGGCAGTATTACCCTAATTTCAATGCTTAAAAATCACTGACATATTCGTATTTGAAAATTTAGTGGCGCCTTCGCCCAACTGTCTACTCTACGATCCACACATATAAATATTAACACCGCTGAGTGAACCAGGCATTAGGAGACAATTAACTAAACGCGTTACAATGTAAATAATATCATGAAAGTTACCATACATGTATACAGAGAAAAAAATATGCAAATATTTCTTTTTTTAAACCAAGAAAAGACCAGTGCCAAATTTGTAATCGTTATGTAGTATCAGATTTGAAAAAGCATCTTGAATTAGGAAAATATTATCGGAATCACATCATAAGAAAAAAATATGTAGCGAAAGCAATGGGAATTGACAAGGCTAGATTTCAGAATGATCCATCTTTGCTTTCTGCAATATTCGACTTACAGTCAACTTTACACAATGTTTTGTTTTATGAGGTATCGCCTATGTACTATACCAATGAATGATCCCTAAAGTAAAATGCGTCACGGTTTTCTCTGATACATGTGCAGGTCGGAACAGGAACCAGAATGATGTTGTGCTATTTTATAACTCGTTAAAAAGACTCTATAAACGTATCTGAACATAAGTTTATGGAGGTTGACTACATAAGCAGTGATCAATCTATTTATGTTGTGAACGACTGGCTAAGTATTTTTAAAAGGTGCAAGGCGCAACAGAAATAAAACTTTTGACACATACGTTCCTAAAGAACTTAAAGTGAGTTCCCAGATTTGAAAGACTTGTCGAGAAATTTGTTAAAAAATAAGATTTGAATGCAATAACGAAAGAGTTAATTGGCTTAAAGTCAAATGTTTAAGGTTCAAAAATAACACCCATATTTTATTGAATACAGCTATGATTATTTCGGCGATTAAACAAAATCAACATTGGACGACGAGCGTGTAAGAAACCGGCTATACTGAGCCTTGTATGGCGATTACTTAATTGCTTAACAACCGGTCCATATGCCTGGCTCACTCAGCGGGGTTAATATATAGAGGTGTGGTTCATAGAGTATACAGTTGGGCAAAGGCGCCACTAATACTTCGAATACGAATATATCAATGATTTTTAAACATTCAAATTAGGGTAGTAGAATTTAGGAAATTATCCTATCTAAGTACCTATATTGAGAAACCTGAAAAGAAATTCCATAAACTCAACTTGACCTTGCCTTCAGCACATAACGTGAACAACAGAAAATTAATTAGGTCTCAAACTCAATAGTATTGCACTTAAAGTAATAATAATATTCTTTAAAATAAGTATCACCCAAATTTTAAGATCATTAACCCTTAATCCTAAGTTCTAAATCATTAATACTGCCTAGTTCCTTTTTTTTTCTAAATATACTTAATAAAAATCTGAATTTTTAAATTCTGACCAAGTAACAGATAATCACATAATACCTTAAATAAAATAACTTAAATAAAGATTAATCCCCTAAATAAAAACAATTAAAAATTAATTCCATGACAGCGATAATATCAGCGGACAAACAAACAGATAAATATAAATATAAAACAAAATCTATAGTGGAAATCGAAGTGACCTCAATTCGGTAACCTGCTTGTGGACAAAAACCTAAAGTGTTAGTTATGTAAGATGGTCTACTGCCATAAGGCTTCCAGCAAATTACAGTAAGTGCGTCGCATTATTTAGGAAAGTACACGTAATACAAAAAAATAAATCGGAAAATGATAGTAGTGAAGAGATTCGGTATTAGTTCATCACAAAACAATAAAAACGGTAATAGATACGATAAAAGATAATAAACGATTTAACAGTAGTTTCGCAAAAGATATGGAGATCAGGAAACACGTTATACTTTAGAGGAAACGAAGACAGATCTGAGGGAGCAGTGGGTTTTATAATACACAAAAGACATAATGATAAGATCCATCACCTTGGGAGTATAAGCCCTAGAGTTTGCTTTTTGGTGCTGAAGTTAAACCAAAGATACAGCATTAAGATTATTCAAGTCTATGCACCTACATCAACATATTCTGATGAAGAAGCGGAGACCTTTTTATGAAGACGTTGCCATGGCAATGTCTAAGGTTCCAACACATTTTACAGTAGTAATCGGAGATTTTAATGCTAAACTTGGAAAAAGGCAGGACGGGGGTGAATTCGCCCTTGGAAAATATGGGATAGGAGAGAGAAATGACAGAGGAAACCTTCTGTTGCCATTTCTCTTAGAACACCGCCTTAACGCTATAAATACTTTCTTTAAGAAACCTCAGCAACGAAAATGGACATGGATTAGCCTCGACGGAAACACGAAGAACGAAATAGATTTCATCATTACAGATAAGAAACAAATCATACAGGATGTAACAGTACTTAACCGTCTATCAGTGGGGAGCGATCATAGAAAGGCAAGAGCAACAATAATGTTAAATCTGAAAAAGGAGAGAAGAAAACTCCAAAACACCAAAAATAAGAAATGGAATACAGTTGCAAACATGGAGGAATATCAAGGAAACATAGCTGAAAAGGGAAATATAGACACAAAGGATATAGAAGACCTAAACAGCACAATACTACAATATTTACAAGAAGCCCATCAAATACACTGTACCCAGCGAAGTGATAAAGAGGAAATGATCTCAGTAAATACCCGACATCTTATGAAACAAAGGCGAGAAATGGTACATAGGCATTCAATCAATAGAGATAAATTGAGGATATTGAACAAAAATATATCGAAAGCTGCACGGAAGGATATTAGATATTATAGCACAAAATGGGCAACGAAAGTTGTGGAAGAAAACAAAAGCTTGAAAGTTCTCAGAAGTAAAATCGCACTGGGAAAGGTAGCAATCATTAAACTGGAAAATGCAAATGGACAAATGATCACAAATAAAGAAGAAATCCTAGAAACTGTGTTATGCCTTTCTTCTACAAAAATCAAATATACTACTGGGTATACAATGGTTTTATTATTATTATATAAACAACTTGTCTGAACATCGAATAAACAGAATAAACTGCCTAAACTCAAAGGCATACATCTGAAAGGGGGGGTCTGCATATACCAATATGGCGAATTTCAATTTACACTAATAATTGTACTCTGGGTACTCACGTTCATCGTAATAGGTTCTCACGTTGTTTAAACTTTCACTTAAACACAACTCACGTTTGGTAACGTTGACACAGTTTATACCGTCTTGATCTCGTATTTTCTTAACAAACAAATCAAAATATCCTTTTAGAGACAAGATCTTCCTGCCCAGCTGTCAGACCTCGATCCCGCCATCCTCCTTCAGCTCCTCTCCCTCTAGCGCCCTCTATTCGCCTCTTTCTTCAGCTCCATCGTCACCGCCGCATCAACTCTTCCCGGCTTACAGCGTTGCCGAACTTATTTAGTGTTACCCTTAATATTGGCCCTATAACTGTGAAAGATTTCTATGCAAATTTATACTGCAATAAGAAACAGCTGAGATGCACTGAGGACATCCCTCGAGTTTTAAACCAGGGATCGGAAGAAATGCCTGATATAACAGAGGAAGAAGTCTTAAAATCAGTGTCGGAAATGAAGAACAATAGGGCGCCAGGTCAAGACAACATCATGATTGAGGCAGTTAAGGAAGGTGGAGAACAACTGTTAAGGGTCGTAACAAAACTATTCAGTAAGTGTCTTTCAGAAACCACAACACTTAAAATCTGGAATAATGCCGTTATAATAGTCATGCATAAGAAGGGAAATATTGCAGACATGAAAAACTATAGACCAATTGGCCTGCTCTCTCATCTTTATAAACTGTTCACCAAAATTCTAACTAAACGTCTAACATCGAAACTCGACGTCTACCAACCTACAACACTGATTGAGAAATTCGTTGAGTACAATAAACCGCTCGTGTTAATATTTGTGGACTATGAAAAGGCGTTTGACTCCATTAAGCATAGTGAGATGTTCAAAGCACTTGCTGACTGCCGAGTAGACCATAGGTACTCTGCTATTCTGCAACACATATACGAAAATGCAACAGCAAGCGTGAGACTCCACGAGATGACGGATAGATTCAGGGGGCAGTGCGGGGTTCGGCAGGGTGATACAATCTCCCATAAATTATTTTCCACTTTGCTGGAGTATATGTTTAAGAGTATCGAGTTGGAGGATATGGGTATAAATATTAATGGTGAAAACTTTAGTCACCTTCGATTTGCTGACGACATTGTGCTGATCTCGGATAGCTTGGATAAGGCGGAAGAACTGCTTGTAAGACTAAGAGCTGCTTCACAGCAAGTCGGGCTTAAAATCAATACGTCAAAAACGAACTTCTTGACAAATCTAGCCCCTGGCCGGAACTTTCTGGTAGAAGGAAAAGAAATCCTCCAAGTCACATCTTACAGGTATCTGGGGCATGATATTAGGATTGTCGATATAATCAAACCTGCGAAATCGAAAGGAGAATTAGATTAACGTGGGCCGCCTATGGGAAGCTAAAACACATTTTCCAGTCCGAGATCCCCATATGCCTTAAACAGAAAGTGTTTGACCAGTGTGTTCTGCCGGTTTTGACTTATGGCTCAGCCCCGACGCTCACACGAAAATCGTCAAAGTCAAAGTAGCGCAGCGGGCTATGGAACGCTCCACGTTGGGAATCACGTTGAGAGACAGGATTCCAAACTATCAAATACGCCGGGGAACCAGGCTTGTCGATGCAATTGAGCGAATAACATATCTGAAATGGAATTGGGCCGGACATGTCGCAAGAATGACCAACGAAAGATGAACCAAAAAGATCATAGAATGGCGAGATAGGACGCTTTCAGGAGCAGAGGCCGACCGCTGACCCGGTGGCCGGACGACATAAAGAGTATATCTACAAGATGGATCCAGGAGGTACAGGATCGAAATAGATGGATATCGTTAACGGAGGCCTATGTTCAGCAGTGGACGAGAGAGGCTGGTTGAAGAAGAAGAAGGTAAGTTAACTTATTGAGTTTTTGCAGTAAACCCACGATGAATAACATTTAGGTTCGCTTATAAATTTAGACTGTTTATTCCCACATACACATCTTTGGGAAATTGAGGGTGGGATTGATAAGTCGGCTAAGTGCCATTTTTTTATATTTTAGTCTTTGCACTTAAAATTAGTATAAATGCCAACGCAGATGTATTCTAAAAAGGTATATCTGCCCATTATAATAAGTTTCTTTAAAACTTTTAATATTTCGATTTTGGGGGGATGTTTTAAAGACGCTAAAGTATAGAGAAAAGATAAAATAATTTTAGGAGCGTTTATTTTCAGTCTTTTTTAAAATTAAAATTTTGGCTATGTTGGGGTTTGGAACCTTCGGCAACATGCACTAAAACTGAGCTTTATCCACAATACCGAAACAGAATTTTTGCACTCGACGCGCGTTTCGCTAACCATGTTAGCATCATCAGGAGATGATTAAGACAGTCTTAATCATCTCCTGATGATGCTAACATGGTTAG
>JAEQML010059637.1:0-28325 GCA_016904865.1 Pissodes strobi | reverse complement strand
GAAGATACCAGGGATGGATGCTGGTTATGTCAGATTTCTACTGACTAAAAACCACCTCTGAGCTTCGACTGCTAGGGCCATTAGCTCATTCTTTTTCTAGATTTTCGCATATATGTCTATACTTCTTAAGAAATTCAATGTATTTACTATCCTTTCTTGTTTTAGACATTCTACAGCGGTAAGTCCACGAAGATCATGCATGCTACGATGTACATCAAACATTGGACAGCTTTCGATGATGTGAGACACAGACAATTCAACAACACATAGGGAACACACTGGTGCCGGTTCAGCTCTTAAAAGATGGCGATGTGTTATATCAGTATGTCCCGAGCGCAGCCTTAGCGCCCGCACAATATCTGATCTAGGTAAGTTTACGAAGTTATATTTATCCTTTACTACGGGCTCTATTTGTCGTAGTAGCGTAGTTGTCGCATTCCAGGTGTCCTGCCATTCGGCAATGACCTTTTCCTTAATAGAATTATTAAATTCTGATCTTTTTACAGTGTCGTGGTTCATTTCAATATGGCTTTCTACGATACTTCTCGGGAAGTCGACATTGATGCTTTTTAAATATTCCGAGTATCGAACTGCCAGTGGCCTAGTTATGGTAGGCTTTCTTGAATATTCGTCATGATTAGAGAAGAGAAATATCGAATTGGGGTTTTTGATGTTAGTTTTCACGCCCGTCAGATATGAATTTATAAGAATTTTTCTTCTATGTTCTAATGGCATCATTGCAGATTCGCAGTATAGACTCTGAAGCGGTGTTGTGGGGAACGAGCCCAAGCAGTATCGTATGCCCATACACTGTATTATTATTATTATTATTATTATTATTATTATTATTATTATTATTATTATTATTATTATTATTATTGTTATTGTTATTGTTATAATTATTATTATTATTACTAAAAATTAAAAATAAAAACCAATGCAAATTTCTTCTTATGTCTTATCCTAAATCTTATAGAAATCATAGTACAAAAACAGTATGGGACAACAACAGAGAAATTTCACAAATTAAATACCTACATTAGTTTACTCGTCGATCCTGTAACAGTATCATTTTATTCCATGCGTGCGCGCGCACCTGCGCGTCATGTCTTCGTGATGCAACCAATCGTTTGTATGTGCCCTGGTGGTCTAGGGGTTTGCATGATTAGCCTTCACTTCGGCGCGGCGACTCGAGTTCAAACCCCGTCGGTGTTTAAAAATTTTTTTAAGGTTATATTTCTAAACTGTTTTTTTTTTCTTGTTTTTGGGTATGTCTTATGTTAGATTAGGTTAGCACTTGGTTAGTTTCCTTTTCTTGAGCCCCCGTAGCGAGCGGTAGCGAGCAGAGGGCCATTCAAAAAGTGAAATATGCGAAGGAATGAAATGATACTGTCGGAGTATCGTCGAGTCATTAGTTTACCATTAAAATATCACAGGCTACGACTGCCTAGTTCTTTATTTCCTTTCGTAGGAAATTTTCCGTGCACTGACATTCCTAGAACCTAGAGGTAGAATCGGGGATTCATCCAGCTGATACAGACCCTAACATATGCGCAGCAGATGCAGTTTATAGCAAACGAAGGATAGAAGTTGCGTGAAATGGGTATTTGCTAGTACGCTGCAAATATCGCTACTCGCTTCCACCAAAAATCTTCCCGGATCGTAACGTATCGATACAACACAAGTATATCGATACTTGCAATGTATCGCGAAGCAAAGTATCGATCCTAAATATCGAGTATCGGCCGTAAAAGTATCGATACTCTGGAATATCGTATCGTATCGCACATCCATACATCTAACTCACTTGATTTCTGCCTACTGAAGATTTATGTCTAGGGGCTATCCCATAACTAGGAGAAGGCTTGCGCGGTCAATTGTTTTTATGTACTTCGCGATGTAACCAATCGTGTGTATGTCTCTGATGGTCTAGAGGTCTGCATGGCTAGCCTTCACTTCGGCAACCCGAGTTCAAACCTCGTCGGTTTTTTTTTTAATCTTTTTTAAGGTTATATTTCTAAACAGTTTTTTTTTTCTTGATTTTGGGTATGTCTTGGGATAGTTTGGGTTAGCACCTGGTTAGTTTCCTTTTCTTGAGCCCCGTAGCGAGCGAAGCAAGCGGAGGGCCATGCGAAAAGGGAATTTAGGCAACCCACATTACTGCTGCTGAGAGTTATGGGATAGTTCCTAGACGTAAGTCTACTGAAGCGTCCATGTCTTCGCAGCCAGAGCCGACTCGACCCTTGTTACAATTGCAATTACATACAGGAATAGACATAATTATTAAGCCCTCAACATACAATACAGTTTTCGTTTAGCTATAGTTCTATATTGTATATAGTGTAATAATCCATTTGAATACTATGAACTATGGAATTTTCCCCGCACAAACACCTGACACATTTAATACATAAAAAAGCACTCTATCATCCCTTGCTTTTAGCTAATTAACATCTGTAGCGACTTTGAAGGGGTCTCCCACGTAAAGTTCACCTAACAAGCAGTACCACTCCACTAACCCTAGATATTAGGTGTTTTTCTTTCACCTACACCAACGGCATTTGGTGTACGTCAGTGTAGCTCCACCAAATAATCGTGCAGCAGCGAAAGAAAAAGCCATCTCACCGTTGTGATCGCAAAATATTATTGCCTTTTTCATGATTTTCTTACATAATTGTCTTGGGCCTTGGGTAGCAACAGCTTAACAAAATTGTAGGTTAAGTTTTATTGGTTTACTATTTTTTCGCTAGTTTGCCATTGTCCCACCATCCTGCACCAACTTACACCAACAAAATAGCCGGTGGAGAAAGTGTTGCACTAAATGACACTCAGTGCAAATGCACCGAAGAAAGAAAAAGGGTTGGTGCAAAAGGTGTACTTAGTGCAGGTGAAATAAAAACACCTATTAAGTAGGTTTAGATGAGCCCTCTACGGGTGCCTCTATGACGGCCTACACACGTAACGATTTAGCGTACTGCATGCAGTACGATATCGGTCGAAACTGTTGCAGTAACGATAAATCGTAGTGTGTGTAGGCAAATTGGATGCTTCGCAGTACGTAGTTGCCGTATCGTTCGCAGTACGAAGCTTCCATAAAATATCGTATCAACGGTCGTGTTTGAACGCAAGTTGGTACGTGTGTAGAGTCACGGCTGCGGCACTTACGATTTTTCCATTATATTGTATGCCCGAGTGTATGTGGTTGTTGTTATTCTAGATTTTAATTACCTATTATGAATATTAAAAACAAAGCATTCTGGGAGGAGTTTATTGAAGTGTATAGAGAAAATAGTCTTGTTCGAGTACTTTTAACAACCTCATATGCCTATATTTGCTTCTGTCCAACAACCACTTTTTACACCATTTTTTCTTTTCTACTGGTTTTTGTTCATCATCTTCATCAATCAACAACCCTGTAACTAAACGAGCAGCAGCTTTTCTTTTTGAAATTCTGGAAGACATATTATTTCATTGTTTGCTGGCTTTTACCGCTTTTACACCGGAACTGCAATAATCTGATGTGTTGCATCGTGTGTACAGAAAATGGTGGTACTGCAAGCCATACGATTTTTTCTTCGATATGCAGTTCAACGTGCAGTACGATAAATCGTTACGCGTGTAGGCCGCTTATCTGTTGGCCACAGCGTTGCAGGAACAACACCAGGCGACACAATAAATATATTATTATATATGTATACACATATACAAATGGCATACTCAACCTAGGTACGTAGGCAAAACAAATTCAATGTTTGAACAAATAAAGATGATGATGATGATGATGAAAGTCAAAAATTAAATGTAAGACAATTCTGAAGGCCTGTGACCCGGTCCACGCAACGTTTTGTCCCTGTGATGTGGTCCGGGCAACGTTAAAGGTGGATTCTCATGCGTCAGATATCCGATGATACGACAGTTTTCCTATTGGTTAAAACATTCATCTTCCTATTGGTTAGATTGTCAAGATTTTCGTACCCGAAGTTTATAGGCAATTTGGCATTTTGCGTTGTAACGGCGCCCTTCCCAACTAGCATTTATGGTGGCAGATACGTAACTGCCACTATCAAAGCCACTACAAAGTGGGCGGTGACCATCGGCGGCTACGTCGTATATTCGTAGCTGCTAAGTAACTGTGACCAAAATGGGGAAAGATTTTGAGTAGCCTAGAGTTACTATGATGTGTTACTATAAAGTAGCCTTCTGGTGAATGCGACTTATCTGTTACGAAGCTGCCTAGTCGCGGGTTCGTGGCAGCCAAGTGTTTGCCACCGACATGTGGAACTTTCGTTAAACTATTAACCTTCCGGAAGTGGCGCCAAGTCTAACAGACCCGGCCACTTTTTAGTTGCGTATCCTGGCTCTCCAGATATCGCTACAACTTCGTCCAGCCCGGTACCTTCCTACAATACCGTTCAGTGTTAGTCTGACTAGATCGACAGAGGATCAATTTTGACAAAAGTTATTATACATAAAGTCTGTGAGAGTTGGCGCCACTATCCGTGTAACTATTTTTGTGTGTTGAGTAATTTGTTTTTTTTTTTCTATTTTGGTAAGTATCACAATATTTTTTGATGTATTGTTTAAATAATATTTTGGATAAAGGGTAACTGTTGTATTATGTAGTGGTTCATAAAAATTAGTTTTACATAAGCCACATTTAGTTCGCCGTTCTTTTGAACAAAATATTCCACAAGCAGTCTGGGAGAGGAGACAAGATTATGCCGGAACGTCTGCCAATTTAGAGCCACAAGAAAAAATTGTACCAGGAACCCGTAAAAGATGTTTTTTTGTGCAAAGGAATCGAAAACCAATTTTTTTTTGTGAAAAGTATAAGAAATTTATATGCCTCTCTCACCTAAAATCTTGGTGTCCTGTTTGTTTAGATGCCTTAGACAAGAATTAAAACTGAACATCTGATTTATGTTCTACTCATTTAAAGCAGAAAAACCAAAAAAAGTGTCTTAGTTGTTGTTTTTTATGCAATTGTATCTCTCGTAAATTTTTTTTTATGTGTTACTCTCCTTTTAGAATAAATTTGGAAGCAATTTTGTTTTTTAACGTTTTGTTTTTATTTTTGACTAATAAATAATACGATAAAACATATCTCGCAATAAATTTTTGTTAAAAATTACCCTACATATTTTTTCCTTAGCTGGGTCTGTCAGACTTGGCGCCACCTCTTGTGTTACTATATAGTGCGCCTAGGATTCCCAACCGTCCCGGTTTGACCGGGATTAACCAGGAATCAGAGAGTTTGTCCCGGCAAAAATTTGTTCTTGGCCGGGACTTAAAAAATCCTAAATTTAACAATATTCAGAAATTGTATTTTCGCCATGCAAGTAGGTCGGGAATGTTCGTAAAATCTCGCAAAGTAAACGACCCATCCGTGCGCTATTCTGATCCACACTTTCTAGCTTAATTTGGTAATAATTCGTTATCCTTACGTTTACTACGGTTTACTCATTGTCTTCTACGATATCTATGGGTTTACTGGGGAGCCGAGCGGTGAATTTATTTTTGCTTCGTTGAAGCTTGTCTTACTATTAATTAGTTGTATAAACTTGTGACTGTACGTAATATTATATAGTATTTATATTTTTCTGTATATTATTTATCTACTGTCATCTTTTTTTGCCATCAAACTTTGATATTTTCTTGAAAGTTTTCGCCTAGGCGGATTAGCCTTCGAAGTCGCCTGCGGCGAGCTTTTTCGTGGACGAGCCGCCACAGCGAAACACTTGTCCCGGAATGGCTCATGCTCAAGTTGGGAACCCTAAGTGCGCCACTTCCGGAAGGTTAAACTTTATTCGCAGCGACCTCTTCATTCAATTTCACACTTCATAAAAATAAATGTCATGATGGAAAATAATTATGGAAGCCATTATTATTTTTTTGTTATTTACCATGCGATTGTAACTCCTTTTGTAGGTAAATTCCAAAACGCAATCGACTTTACTGAATAAAATAGTGGGTTTATATGACAAAATTTTCGAGCGCCTCTCAAAACATTTCAAATTATTATATTATTTGCAATAGAAACCCATGTAGTAATAAAATAAAAAAATAATTTGCTTGAAACTGGCGTGAAACTTTAAAATATTAGTCCACCATCAAAAATAACAAAATAACTAAGGAAAAAAGCTTTAGTCTAGGTATATTTAGCTTGAAAACGTAAAATGTTTGAGCCATTTGGCTGTTTGTCTGAAAAATCATGAAAAAAATATGGCCGGTTAATCCGAAAAATACTTTATAGTTCCATATGCTTCCACAAAGTACCGGGAACGATAATATATTAGGCCAACCCAATCCGTTTGGAACTCTAAATTCATCGGATTGATAAAGTGACAATTTTAACTACCCAGAGGCAACTTTATAGAAACAATAACTTTATAGTGACCTAGGAAGGGAGCAGTAACCATTTTGCCACTTTCAATGCTACTATAAATTAGAAGTAACTAGGTGTCGTGGCCGCCACTACCCCGTAACTTACATTGTTACTATAAAGTAACAAAAACTTAATCGAGGCATTATGGTAGCAGTTGTTAGTGACCGCTACTTTAAAAAGTTACTATAAAGTTTTTGGTCTTTTATGGTGTCATATTCGAAGATTCGGGTAGTTCTTTAATTACATGTTCGCCACTTGCAATCGGGGTGTTTATTTTCTACTTTTATGGTAGGTAGGCACTAACCGGTCACTCTCGAAATATACTTCAAAGTGACTATTCCTTATACAGTAACATTTTAAGTGGCAGGGTGGGTCTAGGAACTATACTTTAGTGGCAGTGACTTTTAAAAAAGGACTGGGAACTATATTTGCTAGTTGGGTTTACTTACTTTTTGCGACCTCCTGTATTTCGGTTTTCTCGGGCGCCACCCCTTTGATATTTACAGCGACAAAGGGGATCGCTGTTCGCCTATCGGGTAGCCTTTAGACAGTGGAGAAACGGTTGTCCAAGGTTCGGTTTTTAAATACCCGGAATCGGTCCCTGGTAAATGAAACACTCCGTGTAAACAAAATAATGGTCGTGTTTATCCGACAGTAAGTATAAACCTAACTTTCTTATAGCTAAAAGTATCAGACAACTTATTCTAAGCGACCCAACCCGGTAATACGTAAGAAAACTCAAAACGGTAGTAAAAGAATCGAAATCTCTAATCGCGCGGTAGACTGTAGCGGTGCGGAAGCCCCACGGTAAGTATGTTAGCAATTACGTTAAACGGTAGCGGTACGGAAGCTCTACGGTAAATATGGCAGTAAATACGGTAAACGGTAGCGATAAGGAGGCCCCACGGTAAATATGGCAGTAAACACGGTAAACGGTAGCCGTACGGAAGCCCTACGGTAAATATGGCAGTAAATACGGTAAACGGTAGCGATACGGAAGCCCTACGGTAAGTGTGGTACTAGATACGGTGAACTGTAGCGGTCCGGAAGCCCTACGGTACGTGTGGCAGTAGATACGGTACGGAAGCCCTACGATAAAAATACGGTATACGGTTCTCAATAGCTCCAGCTCTATGACACGGTCGGTTCAGCAGAACGGTTCCCTAACTCGGACGTGAAGCCTGGATGGACTTAGTTTGGAAGGATACTTAGCCGGGGTTACTCCACTTGCCAAGCCAGGATGGCCGGGATTACTCCGCTTGCCAATAGGGGAGCCTGGATTACTACGGTAGGATGGCCGGGATTACTCCGCTTGCCAACCGGGATTGCCAAGCAGGGATGGCCGGGATTACTCCACTTGCCAATAGGGATGGCCGGGATTACTCCACTTGCCAAGGCAGGATGGCCGGGATTACTCCGCTTGCCAATGCAGGATGGCCGGGATTACTCCACTTGCCACTAGGGAAAGGATCATGGACCAGGAATACGGTACGACGAATATTAACCTGCTCGGTTGGTCGGTTCTTCCCGGTTTGTCTGGAGCTGTCTCCTACTGGTGGGGTATGCTGCTTGCTCGGTGCCAGGCTGCGGACTAGACTGCCTCTCGACTCCAGACTGACTGCCTCGAGAACCCCGGGAGGGTACTGCCTGTTTAGCGCGATGCCGCCCGGTTTTGTTAGCTCGACCCGTAGTGGGGATCGCCGCGATCGCGTCATCGGCCGGCCGATAAGTGGGGACCTCACGCGCAGCGTGATGCGACGAAGATCACGACGCTGTACTGGTACTGCACGAGAACTACGGAAAAAGTGAAAACCGATTTCCCGGCTTTTCGCGACGGAATATTTTATAGAATTGAATTTAGCATATTTAAATTATATTTTATGAAAAAGAATGATGTTAATAGCACGTAAAATAAGAAAGTTAATCCGTAGTGCATCCTATTCCCCAAAAAAATATAGTAACTTCGTTACAGCGTTTTCATTTTAAACTATCCTGAAGTAATAGCACATGAATAATAATTTATTATTCTTGCGGTAATAGTTTGGAATGAAACACAACAGTTAGAGGGACCCAAAAATAAGTTTTTTACCGAAAAATGTACCATGAGCTTGACCTTTGTACTAAACCCATATTACCTTAATATAAATGCAAATCTGTTGCCAGCCAAAATCCATTCCCGTACACCGTACACTATAGGTCTGACTTAATATTAATAAATATATTAATAGGATAAGTAGGTTTTGGAAACTCGCTTAGTGTAAAAAGTATTTTTTCTTATTTTGGGCATGCCTTGGGTTATTTTTTGTTGGCTGTGTCCACGTACCGAGCGAAGCGAGCGGAGGGCCATACGTGAAGTGCAATAATTAACATTTTTGTCAACAATGTACTGCGCGCGCAACTCTGACACCCTCTGATGTGGTACGGGTAACGGTAAGTCCACTATTTATTAAATCTGTTCAACATTCCATGGAGTCACCAGCCTGCTTTAGGCCGCAAGAAGAGAAAGAAGACAAAAGGGGCATACATAACCCTACTTATATGTTTTTAAAGTAAATAGTAAATAGAAATAAGCAAATAAAATAAACATTTTAAATATGAACGAGGAAATTGATGATAGTGAATTCTACCATGAAGATTTTACTACGGCCTCAGACTGGGAGATATTGGTTGCTCACATGGAGGAAATCGTTAATCAGTGGAAATCTGATGACCGAGCTAACGTAAAAGAAAGTGGACCTAGTGAGAGCACAAACTGCAATTGGGAAATAAAGTCAGAAAAGTTGGTATATATCGATTCCAATTTTGATATTACGTGGTATAAAAGAGCTTTAGAGGACGATTTGTCAGAAGATAGTGACGATAGATCAAAACATCCTCTTGACAAATGGCATGATTTTAGTTTGGTGAATTGTGTTGCTAATGAAGTTGCCGAGGTTCATAAAGATATTTGTTTAGCTGAGTGGTATGGCCTAGATGAATTTATAGTACTTAGTCCTGCTGGCATAGAAGGAATAACCAACAATGAGAGTAGGGCCAAAATATTATTAAGTGCTGGAGCAGTACTTGTAAGCAACTTACCTTGTGAAATTCCAATATTTGTTCAAATACGAGATAAGTACCAAAAAGTGTATTGGGGAGTTTATGAAGCCAATGGGATTCGTACAAGTTTTGATATTATCCATTTAAAGAGAGGCCTGTATTACTGTCAATACCTTACTGGCATCCTTGATTTGTTTAAAACTAAAATCATGTCTCCATGCACTATAGAAAATATTTTTGTGTCATTCCAAGGAACCTATGTTCTACAAGAATTTGGGAACTTTGTGTGGAAGCAAGATATGTCTGACAATATGGACATTGAGAGTTTATTTATACTTCCATTTGGGGTTGCTGTAGATCCTGTTAACATGCTGCACCTCAGTGCCATATGGAGTCATCTGTCAGAACACTCAGTTATTGATACTGAGAGTTATAGTGATTTTGATCCATTAAAAGCACAAAAGTGGTATTGCTATGCATCATTTATACAGGAACCAGTATGTTTACTTTCAGATTGTTTAGGAGAATTTCTAGAAATTTTAAATAATACTAATACAGTATATGATGTCCTAGAAGATTTTGCTGCCTTACATGTACCAGAAAGTAATCCTTTAGATATTTTAACAGAACCATCAGTTTCAACTATTTCTAGTTTGTTAAGTCGGGCTGCTAGGTCCTCTTTGACTAGAAATAAAAAAGGTAACCTTGAGATAATATTTACTTACCTATGATCAGAACTGGTTTAATATTGTTTTAGTAAAAATTTCAAATTTTATTTCTTGAAATCAGACATTCTAATTACTTACCATGAATTGTAAAACAGACAAACAGAATGGCTACATACACATAAAACACAATACAAAATACTCAAGTCTTGAATCCTTTCTTTAATCTATGTAGGTGTCCAGGAACTTAGATAGTGTTTCCTTAAAACTGGATCATTAAAGCGTTTAAGCTAATTCGATTTGCTTTTTATATCTATAGGAGATTATTTACAGTTGTTTTAACTCTTATGCATTATCTTTATTTTTTAAATTAGTATTCTAAATATACTGTTTAGGTTTAGTATTATTTGTCTTGGCAAGATTTCAGAAACCCTGATGGGGTTGCATCTAGTTATATTTCAAAAGAAGATTGCCTCAGATGCTCTGTGGAAGCTGCGGTGCATAGATTATTTTTCATTTTATTAGTAAAGTAAAATATGAGATATTTCAAGATATGATTTTTCTTTACTACTGGTACACATACCCATATAACCCATTTATTAATTCTACTGGGACATAGGTGACAGCTTCATAATTTTATTTGTGTTAAAAATAAAACCAAATTTGATGTATCGTTGGTTTATGTAGGGTAATAGCATTAAAGTATATAATTAAATGGGTAATTCTATACAGAAAAAAAGTCACATTTTAAGAACCAATTTTTTTCTGGGATAATAGACCTGATATGGTGTTCTTGCTTATTGCAAATGCATTGTTCCAATTGCACAGAGTTCAATATCCGTGGCATTACGGAAACAACAGACACATTCACTTCAGACATGTGGAAAAATCACATTCTTCTTGATCTTGAGAACATAACATCTACACACAGGGGTAGGCCTCGGACAGGAGTAGGATGTGACTATATAGGGTAAAACTTATCTGGAAGAAAAAAATATTCTCTTTTAATTTTAATTAATATTATTCTCTCCTTGACAAACAGAGTTTGATTCTGTGCCCAATTGGTGTGTATACATGGTTTCAAATTATCTAGGCTGACCAGAAATATTTAGAGGCAAAAGAGTATATACAAGAAACCAGCCAGGACCCCTGCTGGATGCAGATAATTTTGGAGTGCCACGCCGAATGTTCACCCAAAAGTCGTTAAAATCGTTAAAAAAAACAAAAGGATCGTGGGGCGCCATGCGACCAACTTATGGGGGCCCACTAGAAAAATATGTGGTGACCATGCCCGGTGACCATGCCCAACCCAAACTTTGTGAATAGTAATTTTTTTTACCGTTATTTTTTTTCCTTTCCCAGGATATATGATCGCTGAGTGTTAATATAGAGAACAAAACAAACAGCGCACACAGTGTACGGCACACTAAAATTCTAACAACGGCTGTTCCCAAATTTAAACAGTTAGGAAATGAATGAACGAATGAATGATGTCAGTGTCCCATGTGCTTCAGGATGATGTCGCTGATACTACTGAAATTTTCCTGTGTGGTGACTATAATCTTCCTGGGGTGATGTGGATAAATGACGAACTTGGGGCAACTCCACAGGGTATATGTAATCAGCAGGTTACTTGTGTGTCTGACTGTATGGCTTTTTATAGTTTGAAGCAGGTCAATTCAATTGCTAATGCCAATGGTACTTTTCTTGACTTAATTTTCAGCAACGCAGGAGTTTGTAATGTATCTGCCGCTGATTTTCCTTTACTTGGCTGTGACATGCATCATCCTGCATTAGTATTTAGTTTTAATATGAATCTTGTTACGGATAATATGCAGTATGATTATGTCTATTACAATTATAAATTGGCTGATTATGTCGGAATTAATTCGTTTTTATCCTATGTAGACTGGAATGCAATATTCCTAAATAATGAGATTAATGCTTGCGTGGATAGCTTTTATTTTATAGTTTATAGCGCGATTGAGTTATTTGTGCCAAAGAGAAGAGCAAAAAATTTGAAATTTCCTACTTGGTTCTCAAATGAATTAAAGTCTAACATTTTTTTAAAGAAAATTGCTCATAAAGACTTTCAAGGGTCTCTTTCAGCGAATGACTATTCGAAATTTGCTCAACTTCGAGCAAAATGTAGGTTGATGGCTCAAGATTGTCACTCGCAATATATATCGAATCTGGAAAACAATGTCCAATCAAAGAAAGACTTTTGGAATTACATTAACTCTAAGAGAGGCAATTATGAGCTACCAAAATGCATGTCTTATGGAGAACAAAAAAGTGACTCTCCACAGGTTATTGTGAATTTTTTTGCTCAGCACTTCTCAGAGGCATATGTTCGGCATGATCCTAGTGTTGTGACTTTCACCTATGTAAAAACTGCGTACATACCTAGTTGTCAGTTTGATATAATTGAGGTATTTAACTGTATGGAGGAACTAAATGAGAATTTGCCATGTGGCCCTGATGAGGTACCAACTTCTTTTATAAAAAATACTAAATGTACCCTAGTTCATCCATTATGTATGTTATTCAATTTATCAATGTCCACTTCTGTTTTCCCAGATATGTGGAAAGTAAGCTTTATTAGGCCAATATTTAAAACTGGGGATAGGACCAATATTGCAAATTATAGGGCAATTTGTAAGGTATCTGTTATACCTAAAATGTTGGATTCACTAGTAACATCAAAAATATCTCCCTTGCTCTCGAGTCTACTCTCACCAACCCAACACGGCTTTGTAAAGGGAAAGTCTACCATCAGTAACTTGTTAGTATACCAACACCAAATCATAAAAGCAGTCGAAGACCATTATCAAATAGATACTATATATACTGATTTTAGCAAAGCCTTCGATAGAGTGGATGTAAATATATTATTAAAAAAATTAGATGCCTTAGGTGTCAGTAGTAGCTTGTTGGCTTGGTTGAGAAGTTTCTTAGAGGGGAGACGGCTGATTGTTAAAGTCAAAAATTTTGTTTCTGACCCCATAATAGTTCACTCAGGCTTACCTCAAGGAGGACACCTCTCCCCAGTTTTATTTAACTCTTTTATTAATGATGCAGATGATTGTATAAGTTTTAGTGATAAATTGAAATATGCTGATGACTTAAAAATATTTAAGGTTGTAAGGTCAATGAGTGACTGTATTGATTTGCAAAGGGATGTAGATAGTTTTATAGTTTGGTGTCAAGTGAATCATTTAAATTTGAACATTGATAAATGTAGGGTTATTAGTTTTTCGAAGAAACAAAGGCCTATAGTGTTTCAGTATAAAATTAGAGAAGAGCTGTTGCAACGTGTCAATGAAATTAAAGACCTAGGCGTAACGTTTAGTTACGACTTAGGTTTCTCAACGCACATCCAAAATATGTGCAATAAAGCAATGAAACTGTTGGGTTTTGTTTTTAGAACTTTGAGGGACTTTAAGAATATTTATGCTCTGAAGAGTGTCTATTGTGCTGTGGTTAGATCTATTCTGGAGTACGCCAGTTGTGTATGGTCACCATACTATAAATGTTTTATTGATTTAATTGACAGGGTACAGAGGCGGTTCCTGAGGCATATAGCATATAAGATGGGTATTCCAGTTGAGCATATTGATTATGGTGATCTGTGCACATTATTGGGTCTAGAAAGTTTGGAGCAGCGCAGGATAAACAATGACCTCTGTTTTCTCCATCGGCTGTTTGATGGCCTCATGGATTGCTCATCATTGTTGGGTGCAGTTGGATTGCATGTGCCAGTGAGATATACCAGGCAGTCTGCGTTGTTCCATGTATCATATCATGGAACCAATTATGGATTCTTCTGTCCACTTTCACGAATGTGCAGAGAGGCTAACGGTTTACCTAAGTCAATAGATATATTTAACACCTCAATATCTCAGTTTAAGAGGAAATTAAGAGCTTTGGGACCTACTTGGGTCAGTTGTTGAAATATGACTTTTAAATTGTATTTTTATGTTCACACCTCGTACATGTGTTCTTTGTTATTTTAACGTATTTCTATTTTTTTTTTCTTGTAATTTGTAAAATGGCTTGTCCGTAAATAAATATTTTATTTTATTTTTTATTTATTATGGGGGGTGTTAATATACTGCGACCTGTACAGATCTATTGTATCCCCCTTCCATGGTGCTTCCGTTGATGTGATTCTCAATCAGAGTACCTCATTCAGGTTCAGTGCATTGCAAGTAGTCTGGATAGTTCTATGGATGGAAGTTCCTCCTGTTCGAAGATGCAGCACCCGAAGCAGGCCATTAGCCTGTTCGCGACCGCCTCGCACTCCGTGAGAAGGTGTTCCGGGGTTAAATTGGGTTAGTTTGGGTTAACCGGCAACTGTCCTCGTTTTCAATTTTATTCTCTCCAAGTGCCTTCTTAACCGGCAGTGGCCCGTAAGAAGGCCGGCGAGGGTGCGGAGATTGTTCTTCTCGTTGTTCTTACTCAGTGTTATAAGGTTTTTGATCTTCCTAGGTGAGGGGGCCCTAGAAGCATCTTTATTATTGCCTTAATCCTGGCGTTCCCATAGGCTGATCCATTTGGTTGGCTCGTCTTTCCTGAATTCTTCCTTGTAGGTGTGCGTCCCTATGCCACAGAAAGGTTTTGGTTCTAAAAGCGGAGTTGTACTCCTGCTTTTGCCAATTGGTCTGCTTTTTTCGTTGCGTTGGTCTAGGAAGGCGGAGAGTGCGATTTATTTCTCATTTAGAGTTTCTTGTATCATGCTGGTCAGTTGGAATAGTGCGGTCTCTGTGGACCTGCCCGTTCTGCATGCATGCTGGCCTGCATTCAACGGCCGCGTTTCTAAGGTAGTGGATCTGATGTAATTGTCTACTAACTTCTGCATCGTTATGAGTAAGAATGACGTTATACTGATTAGTCTAAAGGATTTGGGGTCTGTGCCATCATTATTTCCTATATTCGGGATGAAGGTGACTTTCGCCTGGTGATATCTACACGGTGTGGCAAAATTTGTCTTATTCCCCTTTATAAAAGGGGCTGGGAAGATTTCATCCACCCCCGACTTTTTCCCTCTTTTGCCATGACCTTGCGTAATCTTGCTGCAAATGGAGTAGAGGCGATCCTTCCGCAGAAGGCTCTAAAGTTGTTCCTTTTGGCCTTTCGGATTTCCTAAAGCAGTTAAGTTAAGCCCAAAAAATTTAAATTTCAATTCAATATTAATACAAACCAAAAATATAATAACTTAAAGGCCCGTAAATAATAGAATACTATATATTTTAAATAAAAGTCGTTAAACAGAAACTTTCCATGAAACAAAATTCGACAGGCATTTTTTTTTTAAATATAAAAAGATATAATTGAAAACTTTTGGAGGGGGTGGAGGGAGGTAGCGTATAGGCATTTTCAAACGACCAACCAGATTATCAGGGGTTGATTTTTTTTAACAAATTCGCCTTTTTGTGACGGAAGCTCAGGCTCTTGGAATAAAGAGTATATTGGACAAGAAAAAAGAGTATATAGTATCTGATGTTCAAAAAGAGTATAATACTCTTAAAAAGAGTATATCTGGTCAGCCTAAATTATCTGAGATATGTTATTAAGATGATGTAGTCCTAATTAAATGTAAGAAAAGACTATGTAGTCTTATTTATATAATGGAGCATGTACCCTGAGATATCTCTCTGCTTATAGTATAATCTTAATATAATTGAGAAACTTTTAATAACTTTATAATTGGCTTAATGATACTTAAATTTACCAAGACTATAGTCATGGAGATAGAAGAATTGATTCCTTTACTTCTGAAACATTCATACATATCAAAGTTGGGTATTTTATTTATTTCACAATCAAACAAAGTTGAGGAATTCTTGATACCTATCTTAAATAAATGTTCATTTGTCAAACAATGTACTGTTCTTATTCTACTGATGCATGTTTATAATGTTATATGCCTGCGATCAACAAAAAGAAAAGTTTATACTATCTTGTAGTAGGGAAGTCACACTGGATTTGACCATACTATCATCCTTTTTTATTAGGTGACAATTTCCAGTTGAGCAAATGTTTTTTTTTTTTTTTTGGTTATGGTGACAATGTGGGCTTTCTCAAACAGGTAGGTTCTTGGGTATGTTTAACAATCTCCCGATGTTGTCCAATTTATCCACCTTTTCATTCCTTGATATATGTGAGTGTCCCGGGATCCACACTAGGTTGATATTAAAATTATTGTCATTGTCTTCCATCAACAACATCTTTGTTTTTAATAAAATATACTCACTGTTATCATCTATACAATTTTTCCCATGTTTTTCAATAGCACTGTTTGAATCTGTGAAAATTGTTATATTTCGTATGTCCTTTTTAAGCGCATATGTGGCTGCTTGAATGAAAGTGTTTTATTGTCCAAGGATTATTACAATGAATAAATCTTATTGATAAAGCATGATGCACAATTTTGAAGTCAAATAAATTTTGAGACAAATACATATACCCTAAGAACAAAAGTACCACACTTAACAGAATACTAAATAATACTTAGGATACCTAGCATATCTAAATAATATCCTGCGAAAAGAATTCGTTAATGCCATAAAATGCTTTTGACAACAGCTTGTCTTTCAATTTCTTCCTAAACATCTTAAGATTTTGGCTATGTCTCATCTCCAAGCTTAGGTGGCTATATATCTTTAGACCATTATAAATGAACGAGGCTCTAATGAAGCTCAGGCGAGGGATAAGTAGGGGTATATGGTCTATCTGTCTCGTGAAATGGATTTGTTGGCGATTAGGAAAATCGGTTTTGTTTTTATGAATAAGGCAAGCAGTTTCTAAGATGAATAAGCAAGCAAGGGTCAGTATATTATTGGAAATAAAAAGAGGCTTGCAATGAGCTCTAGCATGAACACTGCATAACTTTCTCACTGCTCTTTTATGAAGGATGAAGATCGATTGGAATAAACACTTTGAACAGCCACCCCAGAATGGAAAGGCATATCTGAGGTGTGATTCAACATTCGCAAAATAAATGTTACGGGCGAAGTGTTTCCCCAATTCTCGAGAGGTAATACGAATAGAGTAGCGGCCAGAGGTCAACTTTTTATTTAGTTTTTTGAATGTGATGCTGAAACTTTAGGCGGTCATCCAAAATCAACCCAAGGAACCTAGAATTATCAACTAGAATGATTACTTATCTCAATTTTGTTTACTATACAGTTAAATCCAATAATGTGAGTTTTCGACAAGTTTAGACAGAGAAGATTAGAATCGCACCATTCCTTAATTTTATAGATGTCGTACGACATATCAGCCCTGAGTTGGTTTACGTCGTGATCGAACCAGACAAGCCAAGATGAAGAAGATGGTTAATGAAGATTAGAAATAAAGTAGGTCCCAAGACAGAGCCCTGGGGGACACCGCATGAGACACTCTGCTGACTGGATGAAACGCCCCCCATAGACACAAACTGAACATGATCCGAGAGAAAGGATTGAATCCACTCAAAAGCCATACCACGAAAGCCATAAACCGATAGTTTCCACAACGGTATACCGTGGATCACGCAATCAAACGTCTTAGACAAGTCATAGAACACTGCCGCGGAGGACTCCCCTCTATTGATACCCCGAAATAAATTCGGTAAGAGATCAAACATAGCATCAGATGTACTCTTACTCTGTTGAAAACCATACTGGTGTTGATTTATTATCTTATGTTTTACTAGGAAAGAAGTAATTCGTTTACGAGCAAAGGTTTCAACCAGTTTTGACAGTCTGGAAACAAGAGAAATTGGCCTATAATTTCACGGGGAACTGTGGTCACCTTTCTTGTAGAGAAGAATGATGCAGATGTAGTATATGTCCTACCTAAATTACTATAGGTATAAGTAATATAGGTAGAACATAGACTACTTCTGCATCGAAGCTGTGATGGTTTAAACTGTCTTAAGCCATTAAAAACCAAAAATGTCGAATTTTAGAGTTGTGGCTAGTGTTGTTCTAAAGCGACGATTTACTGATTCTCTTAAGGAATTGTTGGTTAGCAGCAGGATCTCCTTTAACCACACCGAGTGCTAGTATCTTCAGTGTTCTAATTTGTATGTCATATGCATATATGTAACAAGTAACAAGGTAGAACTTCATACTTGTTCGTCCTCCCCCAGTAAAGCTTTTCCCAAGTAAGTACGGAAGTTGAGTACCTCTTCAATACTTGACGCTACTTAAGTGGTAAATTTTAATAGACTTCAGAATTGGGACCAATGGATGGTCATGGAGGTTTGCAATTTTAGACATAATCCATTTCAGCCGCTTCCGCCCTGAGAGCGTTGGTCGGAGTTGACTTTATACATCCAAGTATTGTCCTGAGTGCTCGGTATTGGATACTATTTAGCTTATTTATATTTTTGTTATCTGTTGGTCTAATCAAGGCGTCATAACCCCAAATGCGACATAACTAACCCACTACTGTCAGCATTTGTGGGTGGGTCTGCTTCCCACCACGCCCTGCAAAATGTCTTTATTAAATTAATACCTTTTCTAGCCTTCGCTATTGTTAGTTCTATGTGTCTATTGCAGTTTAATCTAGTGCCAAATGTCACACCCAAATATTTCACAACAAAAATTAGTGGCGTCAACTAGGCAACTGACAATTCCGTATTTCATTATGATAAAATTATTGTAAAGAGCTAAGGATAGTGCAAATACCGCCCAGGAAGAGTTGTCTAGCGCATTCTCCATTTCCGAGAATTAACGTTTGTTTATATTTCCTATGCAATTACCATAATAAAGCAACATATTTTCGCAAGCTTCTAAACCGAATATAGTCTATCTATTTAAAATTGGATCACTTTAATTCAAAACACTTGTACTAAGACAGCCAGATATTACTCGCCTTCACATAAATAAAGACTGATCACTTATTTCTATATTGTTTTGATCAGCGCCCTTTCCATTTGCCAGTTCAAACAGTTTGCTCAGTGTTTTCAATTAAAATGATATAATTATTAGTAGATAGATTATACCACCGAACATTAACATGACTAGAAGGTCCACTCTCAGTCGGCACTTTTGATGTAGCGTAGCGCTTACAAAGGCGAGACGCCAGATTTTAGACCAGACGAGACGGGGTGAAACGTGGCACGAGGTCTGAGCGGTTAACCGGCATTTCATCAGGTTCCGTGACGGGCCAAGGAGGGAAATACTGGGGGCGGATCTTAGAGTGAACCTTCTAGTCTATTGTTAATGTTCGGTGATTATACCAATCTGCAGTCGGCATAACAACTCCATAAGAGAGATACCATGAAAAATTGCGAGACCATCCATGAATGATCAGTGTCTGCTTTGCAATAAAGTAAGTTAAGGGGCGCTTCACGGTAAAAAAGGAAATGTCAGGGAAATATTTTTTAGAAAAATAGTTTTTGTGCAATCGCATAAGATCGCATTACTACGAGTATAGAAATATATTGGCTGCGCACGTTTACATCTCATAATTAATATTTTAAGGTACTCCGCCACTCCAGGAAAGTGTATTGGTTCCGCTGCTGTATTTTCTCTTTCCCGATGCCGATGAAAATTCGAGCTTTCCTTATGGTGCAAAATATGAGAAAGAACCCCTGCAGAGGAAATTTAAGGTATGTAGGTTACTAGTTGTAGCAATTAAAATGTGAAATTATCACGGAACGAAGTGAAAGAAAATGAACTATTACTCAATATTTCTCCTATATTCAAATTTTAAATTGATATAACTTATAAACCCTTTTTATAAGCAGTTTATTATTATTACTATTATCCCCATTTGCATGCCTTTTGGCATTTGCCCTCCCTCTAAAGGGACAAATTCACCTAATCTTTGATGTGTTAAATATCAGAGGGATTAAGCTCTGCTGAAACCCTTTCTGTGTTATGGGGTCCTTTGGGATGACACTGGTGTACGTTTCTGGAACCCTCAAACAATTCTTGTGGTGGAATGGGCTTTTAGAGGGACATTTAGAGGTTTTTAGTCAGCCTTCCCTAACTTCTCCAGTGCCGTAACAACATGACATCGGGCCCTGGCGCCACACTCGAATCTGGGCCCCTCTCCCTCTACAACCCAACTCACTCTCCCTCTATAATGCAGAATATACTATGGGTTTAAAATAAAAAAAACTATATACAATAAACAAAATCAAAATATATATTTACTTATACAGAAAAACAAAAATAAAAATGTATACAAACAAACAAAAATAAAAATTAACAGGAAAACAAAACTAAATTTTTACCAATAAATATAACACATTTAAAAATTCAGACCTTAGGTTTACATGAGCAACAAAATAATTTAAAATTTACTTTTCTTGACTTTTTGTTGCAAATACGTCAATTATCTTTTCTAAATCTAATGAACGTGCTGTTTCAATTGATAGAATTGAAAGTGCGGAAAGCCTTTCTTAGCCAATTGCATTTCTTAAATATTTTTTTATTAGTTTTAACGTAGAGAATGAGCGTTCCGCAGAGGCAACAGTTACAGGTATTGTTAAAAAAATTGAACAAGCAGTGATCACTTCGGGGAAACTGGAACTAGACGATGAATTTTTTATTAATATAAATTCAAGTAATTCTTTTACCGTAGATATATTATTTAATTTAATTTCTTCAGAAAAACATTGGCGAAAAGATATAAGCTCTTGAGCAAATGCATCACCAATATCATTTTGATATTTAATTCTTAACCTCTCTGCTTCACTATATATTTCATCATCAAAAAAACGTAAATAACGACTAAGAATATACTGTAAATGAGATAATTACAACAAATGCACTAAGCCCCGAGAACAATAGATTGGCACTGCCAGTCCCTGCTTCGCGATTATACCCTTACTAGAGTTCGTGCCGGGACTTCCCCAAAATTCTAAAGAGCCAAATTCACACACCACGCACACACATACGGGCTAAGGCCTTGCCAATATTTTAGAGGCAACTTTTGGGCCTTTTTTTACCGTGATGGGCTTAAACTTATTTTTTGCCTAAATAAACCCTAACATACATGTTTCTAAATGCTTGTTAATCAAACACTATGCCATAATTTTTTTTTCATAATTCTTTTAAATTTTTACTGTGTCACAAAAATAATTTAAACGGATCGCATTTATTAAAATTACTTTTTTCTTATGAGATTAAAAATAAAAATTATTTAAAAAATAGTAAACCTCGTATTCTCGCGGGACTAAACCATAGCGTAAGGAGGCCCGGAAGGTCCGATCGATTTATTTTTTTGGGTTTCGGGCTCAGGTCCTGTTAAAAAAAAGTACTGAAAGTAGCGTATTCTCGGGTTTTATGCCCCAGGTTTACATAAAGTAAAAGGGGGCTCTCCGGGCCCCCTTAGGGCCCGGGCCCTGGCGCGGCCGCGCCGTCTGGCGTCATGGTAGTTACGGCGCTGAACTTCTCGATATTTCTTTGTAGGCTCTGTTGTCCATTTTATTACTCCAAAGAAATATGCGAGATGCGTGATGACAAACGCGTTAATAGCTTTGAATAGATCCTTCGAATTTAATTTTCTGTTGAGAATTAGTTTAGGCATTTCTAATGTTTGTTAGTTAGTTATTTTTTAGTCTGTTCTGTTGAAATCCTAAATGTCTGTATGTCTCCTCTTCCTGCATGTTCCGATGTTTGGAGTTTGTGTGTCGATTTCGTCTTTCCATTTGTCTCTTTCTATATGTAGTGTTTTGTATTTGCCAATATCGAATTCTATTCAAGTGTTTGCGATATTATTTTCTCTAGTGCTCTCATATCTGTGCCACAGTCTGTGGTGCATACCTATATGTTGGTGTTATCTATATAAAGAAGGTGACATTTTTGTCGCGAACAACGTCCCATCCTTCAGTCGTGGCAAAATTTTAAACGTATGCGCATGTCTTTTGTAAGAATAACGACACATTTAAAAAAGGTACGGAAAATCATTAGAGTTTTATCGTGAATATTGACATAAAGTGTTTTGTGCCAGTTTTCTTGCTAAGGGAAGCATCATATTGTTTTCCATTACAATAAAACAACGTCATGATTCGCAATGTGACACTATTCTTCATATAGGTAAATAATTTAACCAGAGTATAACAAACCAACGGGTAGCGACAGCTAGGGGACCAAATTTTGTTGCGCATGTGCGAAATATGAAGTCCTTCCGTCAAACTGACTTTTGTAACTTTTGTTGTAGTGCGTCAATTACGAATTCCGATAAGTGCGTTTTAGTTTTGAATTGTGTCCTAATTTCAAAATTTTAAAACTGAATAAGTGTATAATCATGCCGGGTATTTCTTGTGCATATCGTGTCTGTTCAATTAGGTCTGGAGATGGAAAATCTTTCTTCAAATTTCCTCTAAAGATTATGACCGGTAAGTACATAGCTACTAACACTAATCCTCAATATAATGGTTGTTATTTTTTATATTGAAATTTAAATTAATTGTTAGTAATTACTCTTGAAGAATAGATAAATTTTGATACAGGAGTATTAGTGGTGAAAAAGTACAATTTATAAGTGATAAATTGAATTCCAAAAGACGTTAGGTACATGTAATGTGTATTGTAAGTTTCAAGTTTTTTTATCCAACAATATATATCTCCACATTCTGCATTGAGCAAAAATTTTCAAAAGGAGAATAATAATGCACCCGTATATTTGCTTAAAAAGTGGTCTTTCTTATTTAGAGTATGTTCCTATAAAATTTGTTATGCTGTTCTCACATGAAGAATCTTTGGGCAATTTCCAGCAAAATAATTCTATTGTAAAGGAATTAAATTATTCCGGCCTGTATTAGTTTGTAGAAGTTATTTGTTGTAAGGTCTGGGTTTTATGTTTAGTAGGCCTGATATTTTTCATAGTAACCTAAAAAGAGAACCTAACCAACGATTTCTATTTCGCGGAAAAGGAAAAATAGAATAGCAGAGGAAGAGCGGTTCGGTTTGTAATCACAAAATATTTTGTGTATGTAAAGAGTTTCTCTCTAGCCTAACCTGTCTTTAGTGCGTTTGAATCACAGATGTAATATTCTAATTTGAATCATACCCTAATTTCCAGTAAATCTTCCCGAATCTTCCGAACAACTAATTTGGGTAATATTAGATATTTTGGAGATATTATGCTTTTGTTTGTCAATGTCTGCTACTATTGTATAAAAGACAATGAAAATGAGTTTACTACAAACAAAGGATTAAGGATTTTTTGAAAATAGACAGAAAAACATCATTGAAGGTTGGCCCCCAATAACAATGAGCTAGTTGGGAATTATGGATATTTAGGCCACAGTGGTATGTGATTTAGGCATCAAGTTGGGAACAGTTATTTGTTTCCAAAAAAAACTTACCTTAACCAATAATTCCAGAAATATAATTAGTTTCTTCCTAAACAAAAATTGAGGTTATCGTCAAAAAAGAAATTAGCAGAATTGCTATTTGATTCTGTTTCTAAAACACCCTAACTAAATCAGCATTATTTAGTTCTTTTATGTGATAACCCAACCTCTTAAGAGACATATTTTCTTGTAATATTTTTGTTAACTTTTAATTTGTTTCTGTTTTTTTTTGTTTTATTTTATTAAACATAATATTTGTTGTACACAAGTATAGCATCCATATATAAAGGGTGTCTCAATAAGAACTGACTATTTTGTTATTTGGATACAACGAAAAGCTAATGGAGTATTTTGAACTTTATGCCTTTATTGTAAAATTAAAACATGGGAATTAGGTATGACATATCATATATCTCAAATGACCACCTCGGCAAGTTCATAAACGAGTTTATATCGATAAACTTATAACAAAATTACATCACACTTGACGTTTGGAGGTTTTGCTCTAGGTACTCTAGTTCTGCCAAATGTGTAGGTGTCTAATTCAAGTCCACTTACATTTTGATTGCGATTTGTAAAATACATCACATGCGGAACTTAGCTGGCATTCCAAAACTGCAATCATATGTGCCTTGATGTGTTATAAATGCTTCATTTTCTGGGTATAATAACAGGCTTCAAATCTCTACCCCTCCTGTATTGTAATAAAAAATTGCAAAATGACCAAGCTTGTGTTAAATATAATTTTTTTAAGTTTTATAAATTACAGTCATCATAGGTAGATCTAATGAAAATTTTCTTTCAGTGCCAAAGTCTGGACAGAAGCTTCTATTAGAAGTGATATACTGGGTAAACCATGTTAAACAGATGCTGGCATATAGACTATGTGAAGTTCTCTTTGAGAAAATGTATTTTTCTAAGATAACCTCTGCAAGAAAGCACTTCGTACCTTATGCGAGTATTTGGTAAATATCTACAGTGGGTATTTAGGACAAGTCAAGACTCATCTCAAGAACCACCAAAGAAAATCAAGATACTTGCAGGTAAATCTTTATAGCAATTGTTCATTGCCATAAAAAAATGAAAGTATCAGCATTGTTTCTAATGGCACAAACTGTTACAGCTATTTCGTTTGTCTAATCATTATGACTGAATTTAGCAACATCATGTTGAATTCCATGAGTAGAAAAATTTTATTGGTTGGATTTATTATTTACAAGTGAGTTATAAAACAGTACTTATAGTACCCTGATAGGTATTCAAAATTCAGATATTTCACCTCATCCTATAATTACAATAATTCAATAAACAATATGTACTAAAAACACTAGATACCGGTTTTATGAGTTATTTACCCAATAGAAAGTATCTACTGGTCACATAAATAGTTCCAGTTTTTATCTGAGTTGTACTAATTGATATTTGTCAGACACTTTATTGTTACTAACATGATATTGTTTGACTGCAATTAAATAGCCTTATGCTTGTTGTATCAACAATATCTTCATTATTATTATCACTTTCAGGTCCTAGTATTTCAAAAGATGAAGAAACAAAATGGGTGAATTTGGATGATATTCAACCAATCAACATAATAAAAGATAATTGTGTTCTACCTTCTGACCTTTCACCAACTATATATGCTGAAGAGCTGCAATGTCAACCAGGACTACATAATAAATCAGTATATAAGGCCCTTGCAATCAAAATGAAGACAATGACTGATAAGGATAAACACTGCATCCTTTGTATCGATGGGTGATAAACTTCGTACTATCTTAGAAGACTGTATTTTAAATTTAAAGTATATATATTTAAAAGTGGAAGGCATAGGAAGTGACATGGGCTCGAACTTTATTGATTTGACTAAATGTCTAGAAATTACACCTGAAAATACAGAGTTTCAGGTAGGAGGTGAGAATATGTTCTATATTTTGGCCCATGTCATTTAATTAAGGCCACTCGCAGTAACTTAAGCAGACCTTTTGCTTTCAGGGTAGAAAACGTCTTGGTCATTTATTAAAAGTTTCTATAATTCCGATAAAAAGCAGTTCCACAGGTGAGCACCTAAACTCACTGGCTCATATGAATAAAAGAGAAGCAAATGCTTTTGCTTAAGTTTTTTGAGATAAGCATATTCAGCTTTAATGCAGCAAAAAGAGACGGTGGTAGAGTAAAAGCATTTGCTACACTTTATTCATACAACTCACTAATTCTCACATTAATCCCACAACTTTTGAAAAAATGAGAGTGGGTTATGCCGCTCAACTTTTGAGCAACTCGACTCAATTGCCAGTGGTATGAATACATACATGAGTTTGGCTGCACTTCCAAATGAAGCTTTTGCAACAATTTAAATTGTAGAAAAATCTGGTAATCTATTTGATATCTTAAACTCTTTATCATTAAATAATTCTTATAAATTTAAGAATGTATTTGACAAATCTGATTCACAGTCGGAACTTTAAACGAAGCTTTGGATTTTTTTGCCAAATTTAAAGGTATTAAACAAAAATGGTCAAGATTATTAAATGTTGGTCTCTTACAATAAGAGGTCTTCTCAATTTATAGCAAACACTTTTAAACTGTGGGTATAAATATCTTAAAACCAGAAGACTGATTGTTTAGAAAATTGCTTTGGAAGTGTAAGGCAAGAGGGAGACAATTGCATAAATCCCACACCAATACAGTTTCAAAATGCCTTCAGAAAATTATTTTAGCAGATTTATTTCCACTCAAATCACATGAATTGTAGGGAGGATTTAGATAATGTTCTCATTATTTTAAAATCCATGGACATGGTAGAAATTATTAATAAGGAGTCGGAAACATCAACTGCAGCAATTTCCTTGCCTGATTGCAATTACCGTAAAGAAACCGTTTCAACACAGAATGCTATCTATTATGTCGTGGATATTTGATGAAAAGGTGTCTGGATGTACATTCATGTGACATTTGCTATGCTTTTAGCAGAGAATGTACTAGTATTGATATAGACAAACTTCTGTCTCATTTTAAAGCTTTTGATGCAATTAAAGGTACTTTTGGTGATTTATCATCACCACCAGAAAAGTAGGTTCATTTTATATACAGCCTTGAAAGTATTTTCAACTCGCAGTTTGAGAAGATTGTACAGGCGAAAAAAAATCTAATTATTTAGTGAATATATTTGAAAAGCTTCAATTTCTCCATACTTGTTCAAATTTTCCCAAGCTGTTTGTATTAAAACTATTTATAAGACTAAAAATATTTATACTTTAAAATTTAATACGACATCTCAAATGTAATAGTTCTGATAAAAAAGGCATTTGGAAATTCAAAATCCTCACACATGTATAGTTGAAAAAAATTATTGCATTTTTCATTTCATAACAATTTACCCTCATTTATGAAAACTTATGTATGTATGTATTAAATGGTAGCGTTTATAGCTGTGTGTGTTCTCTTAAAGCATTTTTTTTAAGTTATTTGATCTAGATATGGTATTGTTAATTTGTGCTCATTGCTTTGAGTAATATTGTATGGTTTATTAGTAGGGTTATGTAACGGTAAATTGTTACCATAATGTTTATTTATAAAGCTAGTATTTAAGTTAATCGAAGTTCATGTCCCTGGGAAAACAGTTCAAGTTTTATCCCTTTAAATGCTTCTGTTAGGATTTTTACCGAATATATCTGTCAACAGTGTAAATAGAGTACCGAGACGGAGGAGGATCGAACAAGGTCGGCGGGAATGTAGGTGCTCTCTTACTCTTGACAAGAAGAGAGGTTGCTAATGTTAGACCATCATTCAGTAATAGTTTTTTTTCGAGCCATGCCTTAGGTATAGAGGACATAGTCAGTTATCCCTCCCTGGGATGGCTTAGTCCTGCCTTTAGGTGGTAATGTCTTATTTTTGGTTGTACACGTATGTCAAAATTTGTTTACTAAACATTGAAATTAAACATTTTTGTTGCATTTCTGCCGAAATCTACGCCGCAAATTTACTTTCAATAACCCATGATTAATAAACGTTGTTAGACTAGTGAAAATTGTTGTCTTTTATTTAAATTAATAATTTAACACCATTGTCTTCATAACAGTGGGTGTGAGGGTTAGAATCCCTTAAGGCAACTCCGGTAAGTAATTAAGTACTCCTGACTTACATCTCCTTAGCCTACTGATAACAGTTACAGAATCAATAAAAACTTTCTGTTTGTGCTGTTGCAAGTTTTAATTTTCCTCCTCATTTCAATGGTTCAAAAAATATACCCAATACTTTTGTAAATATAACTTATCGTAATTTAAAGAAATGGAGTACTATTAATAATAACAAGAAGTTGCTGAAACTAGAAACTAGTAGAATAAGAAATGTCTATTTGAGAACCGCTGAAAACGTCTGTTCTAGCAGCGATTTCAAACGGTACAAAGCCTTCCGGAGCTTGTGCATAGCAATATAAGCGACGCTTATATCGATATGCGCAAACTCCGGATGGCTTTGTACCGTTTGAAATCGCTGCTAGAACAAACCTACTATATTTTTCTACTACCTATCAAAAACCTCTGCTACACTCCTTCAGTAGCCTCCAAACCAGGCGGGTGTAAGCTCAAAGTGCTTTATTTAGATTAAAAATTGACACATCAACATCTTAACATGATAAATAAAATCATGAAATACAGGGGTTTATTTTTCTCTCAACGCGCCCTCATTAAAAGAGAATTTAAATAAAATTCCAAGAAACTATTGAGATTCCTTTATCAATAAATCGTAGAAGAAATATAATTAATATATATTTTTATAATGAGAGCTTTCAGAAATTATTATCGACAAGGGTGACAGGAAGTAGGAAAAACCACTATAATATAGAAACGGAATCGGATTTAAATATGAAAAATGAGCAATTTTCCACTTCAAGTTTTTTATAGTGTAGTTGCAGAGTCGCTTTCTTTCGAGC
>JAEQML010059636.1:0-28328 GCA_016904865.1 Pissodes strobi | reverse complement strand
CTGATCGTTCATTTGTGCAATTGAGTACACGTTGTCCAATCCTTTATCTTTCAGTAGATCGATTAAATATGGGGGAAGGTTGAAATCACGAAACTCGTTTGAGTTTTTTATTCCCAGAATGATACCTTCCAATGTATTTAAATCGCCGTCTAATGCCATTTCGTAGGGGTAATGTCTTGAATAAAAAAAAGAATAAAGTTATGTAAACAGTACTTTTCTCGGTAAAAAAGATCTGATATTTACTCAAACATTTATTCGATTCATTATAGGGATTAGATATATCATAGTACGCACGTTTACAATCTCTCCCCCATTTTTGTGAGTTTTTTGTGGTGTAAAGTTGACCAATATTATTGAAATTTGAGCGATCAGATCAATGTGTCTTGGTTCCCCTAAGCGATTCACATTGTTTTTGAGAACGCAAAGTCTAGAGCATCTTCATAATTAAATAAATTCCATATATTAACAATAGACTAAAGTGATAAAAACAGTATAAAAACTAGTAAACACATCGTGCCCTGTAAAAAATTCCGTTCGACGGCGTTCGATCGGTATAACTTGCTCACTGGTCAAATATCAAAAGTTGTTCGTTCGGAATAACTTGCTCACTCAAAAATCACGAAATCTGCTCGCTCGGCATCACTTGCTCGCTGCTTCACTTTTAAAGTATTCTTTTTCATTGCAAGTTGCGTCTCTTGTGTCAGGAATGTCGGGTATTGGAGTTTGCCGTATTTGCAGCAAACGATGCACCTTTAAGGAAAGTAAATCCGATCTCTTCGGATATCCATGCGACTTTTGCAAGAAAGTCGTTTGCAAAGACTGTGGTAATTGAGGGATGAGGGCAAGTGAAATCAGAGTAATTGTTATGGTTTCTAGAGTGATGCCGTTTGCTTGGCAACACTGTAGGGATGATTTGTTTAATCTGCCAAAAATAGTCAAGAGAATTAATGATCTGGAGACTTCTTTACATAACCAAAACGCCGAGTCTATTGAAAGAGCGGTTCATTGGAGCAGCGTATCGTTGCAATAGAACAAACCCTAAGTGACTTATGTAGCGTGTCTGGAAGTGCCAGTGGTCAAGTGTCAGCTCCACCTGCCCCCACCACGCCGAGCGATACGGATATTCTAAGCGAGCTGCACGATCGTCAAAAAAGGATTCATAACGTTATGATTTTCAATCTTGACCTGCAAAATGGGAGGACTGAAGCTGCCCAGGTTAAGGATCTTCTAACTGATTTGTGCGGGAGTACTGTCAACGTGATGGCGGCTACCAGAATCGGTAAGCCTAATCGTAATGGTCATAAGGCTATTAAGGTTATCCTTGGTAGCCCTGACGAGGTAAAACTCTGAAGAACAAGATGAAACCGACTAAATCAGGGAAAATTTTCATTGAGGCAGATATGACCCACAGGCAGCGTAGTGACTTCGAAGCAGCTAAACTGGACTTAAAGCGCCGTAGGGAGAATGGCGAGAACAACCTGTGCATAAGGTATATTAGTGGCTCACATAGAGTTGTTACAAAAAACTAAATTCGTCTTTTCTACGTGATTGTGATGCTGCTAAGTTGAACTGTTTTTATCAGAACGTTCGTGGCTTAAACACTAAAATTGAAACTTTTCTGCTTGCTGTGACTGCCCGTGATTTCGATATCGTGTGCATCACTGAGACGTGGCTAAGAACAGACGTTTCCAGTACCGAACTTTTTCCTAATAGTTATAATGTCTATCGGTCTGACCGTAGATTCGATGCTGTTGGCGGTACACGGGGCGGTGGTGTTCTTATTGGAGTATCTGGGGACATTATGTCTGAAAGGATCGATTTAACTGATTTCTGTAATAACATTGCACCTTTAATTGATGTTGTTTGTTGTAAAATTACTTTTAAGTTTCAGGTATTATATGTTTTTGTATTGTATATCCCGCCAACGATCACACTCGACAGTTTTGAACAGTTTCTGGATCAATTCACCTTGCTAACTGCAGTTTTTCAAAACAATGTCATAATAGTGGGCGATTTTAACGGACCTGATTTTCATGCCAAGACCCTTCCGAGGCGTCTTGGTGGTCAGAGGCCTATTGCTGTAAACAATTTCGCTAACTCTTTTAACCTTGCTCAGTATAATCAAATATTTAATGATATCAACCGAATTTTAGATCTTGTAATGTCGAATTTCAATTGTACTGTTACTCGTAGCGACGTGCCTTTTGTTACAGAGGACTTGCATCATCCGTCACTGGAAATTGACCTTCCTTTCTTGTGTCAGCGTATTCAAAACTTTGGGATTAACAAGGACTCGCCTGCGGCGTAGAACTTTAGGAGGTCTGATTATCATCTACTGTATAACTTGATTCTTGAAGCCGACTGGTCACCTGTGTTTTCGTCGCTCGATGTTAACGACGCATGTGCTGCTCTGTACGAAATCTTGAATGGTATATTCAGCTCCTGTGTTCCACTTAAGCAGAAGCGACGACGAAGATTTCCGGTTTATTACTCCCGACAGGTTATTAATAATATATATAGGAAGGAAAAGGCCCTTAGAAACTTTAAAAAGTACAAATCGGCTCTTTATCAAACTAATTTCCACTCTCTTAGAGGTCTAATAAAAAAGCAAATACGTAACGATTATAAAACATATGTGTTAAACTCTGAGAGAAATATTTGTAATGACCCATCTAATTTCTGGGCTTTTATTGGTGGTAAAAAGGGTCAATCTAGAATTCCCGGAATAATGAGGCTGCCAGATAATACTGTTGTTAGGGATCCTCAGGCCATAGTCGATGCCTTTGCCTCGTTCTTTGGCAGTACTTTTATAGCTTCTGTTCACGTGGTACGCCCCTTATCTCTTTGTAACTTGCCACATATTGATATCTCTAAGGTTGAGACCTCCCAAGTAATTGCAGCTGGTAAAAGGCTTAAAAATAAGCTGACATCTGGTGTGGATGGTATTCCTAGTTTCTTGGTCAGAGATTGCATTGGGGTCCTGGTTGATCCTCTTACCAGCATTTTTAACTTGATCTTGTCTACAGAGTAATTCCCCAATATATGGAAGACAGCTAGAATATCACCCATATTAAAGTCTGTAGTCCCTGATCAAGTAGGCAATTACAGACCAATCTCAATACTTTGCAATTTCTCAAAAATATTTGAAATTATCTTGCATCAGTCCTTGTTTAACCACGTCAAAAGTCTTATCTCTATTGACCAGCATCGGTTTTTTAGTGGGCGGTCATGTGTTACAAATTTGTCGTGTCTATCGGCCCATATCTGCGAATCTATTGACAGTTGATGTTATTTACACAGACTTTCAAAAGGCGTTGACCGAATATATCATTATATCTTGACCAGATTACTGACCTTGGCATTACCTTCGACACCGAATTTAGTTTTATACCCCATATTAGCAACATTGTAAGTTCAGCTTTGAAAAAGTTAGGGTTCATAATTAGAAATTCTGAAAGCTTTACTCTCGAAGCTACATTTAAATTACTGTTTTTTTGTTTTGTTAGGTCAAAATTAGAGTATGCTGCACTATATGGAACCCTCTATATCAATGCCATATTGATTTAACTGAGTCTGTTCAGCGCAGGTTTGCTAAGTATTTGGCTTATAGGTTGGATGGTACATATCCAGTTAGAGGGTGTAACCATCGTCTACTCTTGGACCGTTTTACTCTAGTACCACTTCAGTTAAGAAGAGATATCTTTCTAATAAAATGTTTACATGGTATACTTAATGGTTTGATTGATAGTACTGTGCTTCTTTCTAGCCTTTCGTTCCTGGTCCCCAGACTTAATAATAGACATCCTCAAGCCTTCTTTCTGCCTACACCTCGCTCTTATATATTGTTTAGATCTCCCCTATATGCAATGTGCTCCTTGTTTAATAAAATCTGCCATTTGTGCGATATAAATGATTCCTCAGTTCGTGCGATCGTTGGTGCAGTGATTGATCGGTATTATCAGAATTGGAATTAATATCACAAACTAGAATTTATTTTCATCTGTTTTTTTGAAGACCTTGTATAATATCATTCTTATCATCTATGATTGTATTTTTACTGTCAATAAGTTCATCTTTAGTTTTCAAAACATTCTGGTCCTCTACAATCGGTACATAAGAATTTCATAACTCTCGTATTAAGTTGTAGCACTTTCACTTGCACATGATTTGCATAATATTTTTGGGCACTCATCACACTTGAAAACTTTTTTTGTGCTTTTACACACATGCATTCCATTTTAAGGTTAGAATAACCACATCAGGAAATAAATAAAAATTCGAAATATTTTTTAAAAACTACATTTTTTCACTAAAACTTGGTTTAATAACTACTGATTTAGACAATTTTAAAAATAAACTGTTTTATTCTTTTCAAAATAAAGCTTTGTAACAGAAATTTTGCAGCCATGCGATAAAGTACACTTTGTGGACTCAAATAATTGAATTGAATTCGTATTTTTTAAAATATTTATATATTGTGAATGCAATAACGAACTAGTATGATATAAAAGTTTGTATGCACCACGGGTATTACTAGATGTGCACGCCCTCGGGCGACTTATAAACCCTCTGGCCAGAGGCTCTCGGGTTTGTAACATTGTCGCCCTCAGGGCATAAACATCTACTTAATACCCTTGGTACATAAATACTCAATGCTCAATATATTACGGAATTAAAATTTTTACAAATACTTTTACAATGTAATATAAACCTATTGTTACGTTTTTCCCGTGGGTTCTGAACGAAATTACAACTCACTATTTTAAACTAATACTCTCTTTATTCTATATCACTGTGTACAATCACACTAAACTACTCTTATAACTTTACAACTATTAGTTCTTTACAATTCAACGCTCAATGATTTACTTACTAACTATCATTCGTCTTAGGTCTTCTCCTTATATACAATCTCAAATCTATCACGAATACTCGAGAAGTATTCCGACGCCACTCTATATGATTATCGACCAGACCATTGAGATAATTCCAGCGTTCCTGAATATTCGCGGCCGGCCGGCGATGACTCATACATAGACGCGGTACGCTGCAAGGCCAGTTCTATAGGGTAGCACAAAAACGTTCGGATGGTTGTTAGTCGTGACACTATATTAAATCTGCAATTGTTAGGTACCTAGAAAACTTAATTTCTGTATGTACACGGTGATCATTTATAATGTCCCCCTTCTTAACTTTTTTGTTTTTCACATTAGACAAAAATGTTAAATACAAAAGTTGTGCAGAATAATGTAAGCTATTTGCGGAATACATTTATATATATACAAGGTGTTGCAGAAATGAGTGACAGGTTAAAGTTATATTTTTTTTAAAATGAATCGCCCTGTATATTGTTAATTTTTTGGAATCTCCTAAGAATTCTGAATATTTTTTCTATAACATGTCCTATACCTAAATGTAATAGTTTTCGACATATTCGCATTTTAAATAGTGGTCTCGTATTGTAGTTGCTAATTCACGGCCACCTAAGAACTGGAGTCTAGAATATTTATTTTTGAATGTAACCGCTTAGTTAAAATGCGAATATGTCGAAAACTATTACATTTATGTATAGGACATGTTATAGAAAAAATATTCAGGATTTTTAGGAGATTCTAAAAAAAATATAATATACAGGGTATTTCATTTAAAAAGATATAACTTTAACCTGTCACTCATTTCTGCAACACCTTGTATGTATGTATATATATAAATGTATTCTGCAAATAGCTTTTGTATTTAACATTTTTGTCTAATGCGAAAAACAAAAAAGTTAAGAGGTGGGGACATTATAAATGATCACCGTGTACCAGATATAACTAAATTAGGATAAATCTAATATCAAAGTCAAAGTATTTATTGATGTTAGTACATAAAAAATATTTACACACGTCAGCAATTGCTAAAGCTAACAGTAAAAATATAACATACAAGAAAACAATCAAATGAACAATAAATATATAATAAAACACAATAAAGAATAAAAAATAATAAGACCATTAAAAGATCAAGCGTTAAAGAAATTTATATTGGTTAAAGTTATGCCCATAAAATTCATCCATCGACTAAAATGCTCTTGAGAGGAGCATTTTTTTATCACAGAAGTAAAGTTTGTTGAAGGAAGGTCTCGGATGAGTTGAGGAATTTTATTAAACATTTTAGGACCATAATAGTTTAGGGCAAATCTAGATCTATTTATTCTGTGATAATCACTTAATATATCTCCTCCGTTTCTAATTCTGTGTGAATGTGCATCACTTAGTTTTGTATACTGGTCAATATTATTTTTAACAAACTTAGGACATTTAAAAATATACATGGAAGGCACAGTTAAAATATTCATTTGGCTAAATATATCCCTGCAATCAGCTCGATATGGCAACCTTGCAATAACCCGAATGGCTCTGCGTTGTAAGGCAAAAATTCAGTCAGTTGCAGCCGCGTGTCCCCAAGAAAGCTAAGCATATGAAATATGTGACTGAATCAAAGCATGGAACGTCATAACAAGTACATTTCCTGAAACAATATCAACCAAGTTTCTTAGAACATAGATGTTGGAAGAAAGCTTATTTGACAACTTGTCAACATGTGGGTGCCAGCCCAACCTATGATCCAAAGAAACACCCAAGAATCGGACTGATTCAGGATCATGCCGTACGTCAGCCAGAGTGCTGAGGGTAAAAACCATAGTCTCGGTTTTTGTCGCATTAAGAGTAAGTTTATTGGCAGTAAACCAATCAGAGACCGCCGACCGTGAATCGCCCAGATCCTTCCGCAATCCATCAGCATCCTTCCCAATTCCCGTTGCAGTGGTGTCATCCGCAAACAAAGTGAAGTCAGTACTGGGCTCAGAAACCACCAGATCATTTATATAAATAATAAACAGCAGTGATCCCAGCACAGACCCCTGGGGTATCCATATTTGATGGGCTGGAGTTCGGACAATATGTTATTATAATCCACAAGCTGGAAACGGTGTGTAAGGTATGAATAGATCAAACTGACGCTCTGGCGAGAGAAGTTATAATATTCCAGTTTGGATCTGAGTAGGACAGGCGAGACACAATCAAAGGCCTTAGTCAAGTCGCAAAATAAGGCAGCTGTATGCTTGCCAGTGTTGAAAGCGTCAGTTATAATAGAAATAAGTTGATTAATGGCCATCGTTGTTTGACAAATTACTTTGTTCAAAGTGACTGCAAATTCTAGATTTAAGAGCTTTCTCAAAAATTTTACCCATAAATGGTACTATAGAAATTGGACGATAATTTGTTACCTCATTATGGTTACCTTTTTTATACATTGGCACAACTCTAGAAATTTTGAAACAGAAGGAAAAATTCCCTCTTCAATACAACAGTTAAACAATTTTGTCAGTTGAATTACAATAATATTTCCAATACTTTTAACTATTTTGATGTTGATACCATAATAGTCCTTACTGTGAGAGTTTTTAAGGGCCAAAATTATATCACGTACTTCACTATAGGTAATATGAGAGAATTCAAAATGCGGTGAATCTATTATGTTTAATTTGTTCAAGTAGTAGTCACTAGAATTGATAGCAGAAGGAAGCTGGGTTACCAAAGTTGAAGCAATACTAGCAAAAAACAAATTGAAGTATCTGGGGTTAAAAAACTAATATTATCTTTCTCCTTTTTTTCACATCTAAGCTTGTTCACAACTTGCCAAGACGCTTGAGCCGGATTGACTGAGTTTTTGATAAAATCATCATGCGCAATGACCTTAGCCTCACGGACACTTGCACGATACCGTCGGCGATAGCTCTTAATGTCTTCCTTAAGTTGATTAGAACTTGTGCGAACATAGACTGATTGCATCAGAGTTAGGGTATCTCTCATACTTTTTAACCCATTATTAAAGAAACTAACGCTTACATCACCGTTACGAGGCCCGCAAACAACCTTCTTACGGAACGCCACCGCAATACAATGTTTCACAACACTTACAAAGACTTCAGCCTTTCTTTCAGCAACAGTTGCCTATGTAGGCAAGTACCCTATTGATATATAAATATAATCTTAAGATTCTTAAGTCTATGCTAATTCCTAACAACAAAGAGTAAAACAAACAAAACTAAAAAAAAAAAGAAACAGAAAGGAGACCAACTCCAGACATCACCTAGCAGAAGAAGCTAAAGAAGTCAAAACAATGCTGAAAAATTATCAAAATTATTACTTATGTAGGCTCTACATCTCTGCATAATTTTTTTTTTTGGTAGACGTTGTCACTCTTACAGCTACTGGCAATATATTGTAGATTTTAACACCAAGGTATTCAAAGGATCTAATATTTAAATTTGTGGTACTGTTAGGGATCTGTAAGTTTCTTTCAACATTAGTCCTCGTAGAGTAAGAGTGACTGGCATATTCTCCCATCATTGTGGGATTTTGGTATATATAAGAACAAACACTCAAAATAAACAAACATCTTGTGGAGGATATCACTATAAAGGTAGAAAACATTTTATCTTTTCTAAAAATAATTTTGAGAATATAATTTTGAACTGTTTACAGAGGTTTTAATGCATTTTCATATAAACTTCCCCATACAATTATAGCATATCTTAAAAGGGACTCTATAAGAGCTCTATAAACACAGATTAAGAGATGCTCATTCAATATCTCCCTGATATACAATTTTCGAATTAACTTTCTAATATTACCAGTTAACCTAGACACATGTGTTTTCCATTTGAGGTTCTGATCAATGATTATTCCTAAATATTTAGTATGTTGTACCTCTTTAATGTCGCTTTCAAATCCATTTACCTTTATTATATTAAAATTCCGGCGATTTGCCATTGTTAGGGAGAAAACTTGATAGTTGGTTTTGTCAACATTCACGGTGAGTTTAAAATTATCAAGCCAATTTTTTATTTTATCTAGACCATGAGAGGCGCTTGTGTATATTTCTTCCCATGTTTCTCCCATAAAAATTACAGCGGTGTCATCTGCGTAGGATACCACCATACCATTCTCCAGTAGAATACTAGTCAATGAATTAATGTTTAAAGAGAAAAGCAAAGGACCCACAACAGTGCTCTGCGGAATGCCAATTAGAACTTCTGAGCTATTGCTAGATATATTATTGATTTTTGTTATTTGCTTTCGACCTGTTAGGTAGCTCTCAGAGACATCCGACACGACACCATACATGTTTAAGACATCAAGAAGAGAGTCATGAGGCACCGTGTCAAAAGCTTTTGCAAGGCGAGGAAAGCGGTTATCCATTTTTTTACCAGTATCAAGGCGTTTTGTGACTGTTCTTGTAACCCTGAGAGCAGCATCAGCAGCGCTAACACCACTACGAAACCCAAACTGATTCTTGGATAGAATGTCATTAGCAGATAAAAAGTTAGCGAGTCTCTCCTTAAGGCATTTTTCGATTTTTTTTGCAAAATTTGTTATCACACTGATTGGCCGAAAATTATTTTTGTCTTGTCACCGGCTTTGTAAATGGGAGTAACAACAGAAGTTTTAAATCATTCGGGAACAGAGCCTTTTTTAAATATAAGGTTTATTAATTAAATATTTATAATATTGTTTTATCATATACTCCATCATAACCAGGGGAACAGTTATTTTTAAGTGAATTTATATGTTTAATAATTTCAATTTTATCGACAGGCTTCAAAAACATTGAACTTATTGATTTATACTCTATCTGAGAAATGATAATTGGAGGTTTTATTTTATTAGCCATTGTTTTGCCTATATTAATAAAAAAGTGGTTGCAATATTCAGCCATTTGCTTTTCGTTTGCAGATCGTTTGTTATTATCATCTTTTATTTCCAATTTATCAGAATATACTTTATTCTCATTAACCGCATCTGATATTATACTGTACATTTTTTTAAAATCGTGTTGGTATGTATTTATTTTGTTTTATAATACTTAGTTAAATTTTTGCTTATTAAGAATTTTGTTTAAATTATTTCTGTATTTATGTAATTATTTTTGTTTACCAGACTGTTATTGTTTAAGAGTAGTTTTTTCATTGTATCTCGCTTCTTAATTACTTAGATGAGGCCTGCAGTAATCCATGGTTAAAGTTTCCTATGGTCAGTATAGTATACTGTTTTATGAACTGTAGCTTTCTCCACGAACATGCCAATCTTTTTAGTAAAATGCAGTGCATCATTTTCTGAAACATTTGTTTCCAAAACATCCTTCCAGCCTTCCCCCTTAATTTGATTCTCAAATATTTGATTATTAAAAGTTGAAACTATCCTAGGTACTTGCTTACTTTTCTTTTGCACATTTTTACATGAAAAATTACAATCGTTTTTTGAAACCTTCTAGAGTCGCAGGTCGGTCCTGCAGTCTGATCGATAAGGTGTTTACAAATGCACCTTTTACCATTGCCATAACCCTAGATTCAATTTTCTCTGACCACAGAGCCCAGGTTTTGTACTTTGAGCCGGGTGAGTATGCTGATAGCACAGCGCCCCCCTCTAGGAAGAGATTTTTTTCTCGAAGAAATAAAAATAACTTCATTTACTTGCTTTCAAAAGAACAGTTGCTACCTAAATTGCATCAACTAGATCTAGAGGGTAAATTCACTTACTTTTTTTCAACCTTTTACAGTTTGTTTGACGTCATTTCCATATCAAAACAAATGAAATAAATCTACAAGTACAAGGGATACACATAGTCCTTGGATAACTCTTGAACTTATCAGTGAGGGTGTTGAGCTGAGGCAGCTTCACAGACGAGTAAGATACTCAAATAATAATGAAAACCTTAAAGCACTTTACAAGGACAGTACTAAGTTACATAAAAAAATATTACGGTCGCAAAAAAGGCTTATTACTTTAATGAACTGCTAACTTCACCTAATATTAGTAAAAGTGCGTGGGACATTATAACTCACTCACTAGCATAAAACTTAAAAAAAAAAATCAATTCCCGATCGTATTGTGCACTGTGGCAAGGAAGTGACGGGACAGGATGAGATCGCTGATGTCTTCAACACCTTCTTCATCGAATCGGTGGACCAGCTCGTGAATGGTGCAAAGCGTGATGTGAGTGGTACAGAGCGAAGTGGTAGCACAACCTTACCCAACAGTGCCAACTGCCATACGACTTTGTTGACACCCCTGGCTCAATGTTAGTTTGTTTGCTGATGATACATCAGCATTGGTGGCTAGCGAGACCTATGAAAATCTGTGCTTCAAGGCAACTCAGTGTGTACAGGGTGGCCCGTTTAAGAGGGGCCTATACCTTATCTCGAAAACTACGGGGGTTGGAAAAAAAAAATTAAATACAAAAGTTGTTCCTAGTAAACTGATCTTATTTTTTTTGTATTCTTTTAATCGTCACTTTTTTATATACAGGATGGTCAAAGGAAGTTACATTTTTTTTTAAATCAAACACCCTATATTTTATTACATTTTTGGATTCTACTTAAAATTCTAAGCATAATTTGATGTATGATGTTATACCTCTAGTAGTAGTAGTTTACAGATATAAACAGTTTGTTGAAAATCGGTACTTTGACTACTTTTCACCTTGGTAGCAAGAAGACCATTAGAGATGGAGTAAAATTAATTTCACATTCCTATCTTAACTTTTTAAGAGCTATTTGACGGTACTAAATGACAGATGGTACCATGGGTACCAAATCTGGTACCTCTGTAGGTACCATCAGTTAGCACCATCAGATAGCTCTTGAAAAGTTAAGATAGGAATGTGGAATTCATTTTACTCCATCTTTAATGGTCTTCCTGCTACCAAGGTAAAAAGTAGCCAAAGTACCGATATTCAACTGTTTATAGCTGTGAAACTACTAACTCTAGAGGTATAACATCATACAACAAATATGTTTAGAATTTTAAGTAGAATCCAAAAATGTAATAAAATATAGGGTGTTTCATTTAAAAAAGTGTAAGTTCCTTTGACCATCCTGTATATAACAAAGTGACAATTAAAACAATACAAAAAAAATAAAGTTCATTTTATTAGGAATAACTTGTATTTATTTACATTTTTTTTCCAACCACCGTAGTTTTCGAGATAAGGTATAGGCCCCTCTTAAACTGGCCAACCTGTACATGAGATTTCTAATTTCTACCTGATGTGAACTAAATGGGCTCTTTTTAAACAGCTCTAAGACAAACCTAATCAACTTTACACCTCTCAGAGTCATTCGAGAGTGTTTGTATTGTATTGTATTTGCACACGTGAGTGGGCCTAGATGGGACCGTCCACTGCGACCCTTGTTCTATTGTGGCTCACATCTGTGGTTTCCACTAGGCCAGAGGCTCGATCCTTTTCATGAAATCGATTAGCTTTCTGGGGTGGAGAGTTTTCAAATCTACAAGTGTAATTTGAGAATTTCCAAACTGTTTGTCTGGTTCTTTCCATTGTTGGATGAAGAAACCATAGAGCATCACTCTATGGTTTCTTTGTCCTCCAAGCACAAGGAGCACTCCGTTTCTTCGGAAAGCCCTATCATGTTTATGTGACTTCTTAGCTGACAATGACCAGTGTACGTGCTAACTATAGCATGTATCTGCTGTCGACCAAGTTGAAGAAGTTGTTTGGTTCTCACTCCTAATGGCAGATTCATTGTCATCTTTGAATGAGTTAGGCCCGGTAATTCTCCATTTGTATAAAAATTACTGTTCTGTCTACCTGTAGAGGGCTTCTTGAGCTGTGTTGTAAGCTATTCCCAGTACTGGTTCTGGTCCTATGAAGGCTGTTGCGGCCGCCGGCTTCGCAAGAGCATCGGCCCTTTCGTTGCCTCCATATCCTGTATGTCCAGATATCCAGATCAGTGCAAGTTTATTTTCTGGGCAGTCATATCAATGGCTTTAACTTCGGCCTGAAAAATGGTTGCATGTTTGCCTAGGGAACACTTAAGCTCAACCTTACCATTTTTATTCCAGCAGCGGTTCATGTACCATCATTGGTCTTGGAGCGGTCAGTAAACCAACTATTCTCTGTTGTTCTCAGATGTTCTGAGTCTTTTGCCCGTTCGTTCCTCTCTGGTAGGAGGACGTCATAGGCATGGTAATAGTTAATTGTGTTAGGCATAACATCTGATGGTAGACCTAACACACTGTCTCGCTCATTAGCGGTTTTCAGCATGTTGGGCACCATGGTGATCGCCTGCGTATTGTTGGTCACCGCCTGTGCCTGTGTAAATTTTTCTACATTGTGGAGAAATTTAGTGTTATCTTGAATATGATTGTTTATATTTTTGTGTATTAATTGATTGCACAATTTTAAAAATATATCGATAGTTTTTTTGTTCCAATATAACCGTCTATGCCTTTCCTTTACATTCACTCTGCATATGATAGTTACTTGAATAAATTTTTCTTCAATACAAATATGGAATTTAGCAGATGTTTGGTAGAAAGACGTTGGAACACTACTCCACAGTTCAAATGCAATAAGGCATAATAGGTAACCCCAAGTAACACAGCTTTTACAGCTTAACATCCCATGGACAGCTTTTTATTTAGCGCAACAATATCATCTTTCACCGTTTGTTACCAGTATAAATTCTTAAAAGATATTCTGTGTTGAGTTTTAGTTCCATACGGCATGTTCTATTACAAACATTGTTTAAAATTTGTATTTATTTTTAAGTAAATCAATACTTATTAGAGTGTGTTTTGTAGAGAATCCACATCAGAAGTAAATTTTTCATTCAATCCTTCTATCAAATATGAAAACACAACTTTTGAAAGTGTAAAGGAGGATTCAGATCACAGGTAAAACACAATTATCGTTATTATTTACAGTGAACTCGTAGCTTTTTAAAGTAGGATATTTAATATTTTAGGGGCAATTCAAATAAAGCGGACAGTGGTTTACTTGAGAATGTTACCATTAAAACCGACCCGGATTTGTAAGTAATTATAATTTTAATAACTCTTATGATCGCGTCAATAACTAAGATCAATGGAAACCTTCTCCCAAAGATATATTGTTTACAAAATAAATTAAGCTAAATTTTGTGTATAAACTTATTTTTTCTAGTTGTGATAATAGTATATTATGATATAAGTGTATAAGAGGGCCTTTAAAGCACGCGCGACATATTTCAAAACACGACGCGCAGAGGAATGTTTTGTAAGTCGCAAGGGCTTTAAAGGCATCTTATACACGTATATCATACGCTATTTTTTATTACGAATGCATCATAATCTCAAAAATGTTTTAAATATTAAATTTAAGGGATATATTGACGACTATATTAATCTGTCACATTTGACATGATCAAATGTTTCTATAGCAACCTTTAAAAAAGTAGGCGCATCATAAACATCATTTTGATTATGATGCATGCGTAATAAAAAAATTATGTATGATACATTGTGTGCTATGTATACATAAGTTTAACTGGGTTTGTTATTTCAATACTTTATAATTTTAAATTGCCCATATAGCAACGATAATGTAAACAATTACTTTACACTTAGTAGTGTTTAACATAACTGTAATTAATTAATTTTAATTTATAGAGAATCCAACGCGAATAAATATGATGATTATTATTTGATTCAATCGGACTGTATACGTCGTGAGGAAGTTGATATTAAAAGTGAAAATGAAGAGGACACGTCAGAATCCAAGTAAGACATTTAACATTGTGATATACATTTCCAAGTGTTTTGCATTACGAGCATGGGTTCTGACTCGGCAGAAACTAATTTCACCAATTGACAGGCTATGATTCCCATTAATTAGATTCCGTAATTTCTAAATTTTACTTTACTTTAATATATAATAATACTTAAATCATAATAATCAAACAACTCCTTTAATCATGAATTCAAATTCAAATTTTATCAAATTAAAATTTTTAATTAAAAAAAGGGATAGAAGGTCATTTGGGGCAATCATCCAAAAAGTCGGCCGCAGGGCCACGCCCATTTTTTACCCAAAACTCGTTAAAAAAAGCAAAGCAACTAGAGCAACAGAGTATTCGGAATTACCTACTTAGTTTATCATAGTGTTACGTTTTTCCCGTGAGTTTCAGAACGAAATTACAACTTTTACTATTTCAAACTAATACTCTCTTTATTCTCTACCACTGAATACAATTAAACACACTATACTACCCGAGAATAACAACCGTAGAGAAGCTACAAAAACCATCGGCACCTTTGAAGTTGGAGAGCCAAGTTCAATTTATCATATGTGACAGATGACCGGTTGAATACACTGAGAGAAATGTAATGAAGGGAAAGGAAATGCTATACACCGATAAAACTAGTATTTAATTACATATTTCTTATTTACTTTATTACAAATGTATTATGAATAGTAGTTATCTTTTAGGATGTAATGGTTTAACTGAGAGTTTACTGATTTGTCGCGTTCTAACCTTTTTGCAGTGAATACTTCTTTGGTTTGATGAGAGTGATTTTTCAAGGTCTCATCACGACATGGTTTATGTTTTCGTCTCGCGTTACGAAATTTTCGTATCGTTGATTGGACGACTAACCCAAACTAACCAAATCTATTAAAATTGTTTATAGCGTATCGGAACCGGCTCAAATAAGTAAAATAAGTTGAGACTGAGTGAAACTAACCCAAAGTTGATTCGACGACTAACCCAAACTAACCAAATCTATTAATATTGATTATAACGTATCGGAAACGCTTCAAATAACTAAAATAAGTTGAAAATAAGTGAAACTAACCGAAAGTTGAATCGACGACTAACCCAAACTAACCAAATCTAATAAAATTGATTATAACGTATCGGAACCGCTTTAAATGACTAAACTAAGTTGAGAATAATTGAAACTAACCGGAAGTTGAATCGACGCCTAACCAACCCAAACTAACTAAATCTATTAAAATTGATTATAACGTATCGTAACCGCTTTAAATGACTAAAATAAGTTGAGAATAGTGAAACTAACCGAAAGTTGAATCGACGACACAAACTAACCAAATCTATTAAAGTTGTTTATATCATATCGGAATCGGCTCAAATAAGTAAAATAAGTTGAACCTATAGTTGATTCGACGACTAGCCCAAACCAACCAAATTTATTAAAATTGATTTTAACGTATCGGAACCGCTTCAAATGACTAAAATAAGTTGGGAATAAGTGAAACTTACTGAAAGTTGATTGGAATATTAACCCAAACTAACCAGATCTATCAAAATTGATTATAAGGTATCGAAACCGGTTCAAATGACTAAAATAAGATGAGACTAAGTGAAACTAACCGAAAGTTGATTGGGCGACTAACTCAAACTAACCAAATCTAATCTTCGAGGATAAACACAGTTCACAATAGTATATTACATAACGAGAATGAAGTAGCTTATTGCAAACTCTAATCGAACGAGTAAGCAAATTTCCATTCAAGTTGTGTACTATACTTTTTCTAAGACTTTCTAAAATGCCACTAATACTAATAATTATTACCGATTTAAACATCAACTCTTAAATAAGGTTGTAAGTAATTATGATTTTAATAATTCATATGATCGCGTCAATAACTAATATCAATGGAAACTTTCTCCCAAGGTTATAAATTGTGCAAATTAGTCTAAAATTTCTCCACCTAGTAGTCATTAACTCTTCATTCCACTTTTTTGTACTCCAATATACCTTAGTTATAAAGAAATGGGCGTAGCCCAAATCACTTTCCGCTTTCAAATACTTATTGAGATTTCAAATTTAAGAAACATTTTTATGTTAATTCAGTGGTTGACTCCAATATGCTCAGGAAATTTTTGTTATGACCTAGAAGAGTTCGTCAGACAATAAGATGTGACATAATAAGAAACTAATTAGCATTATTATCATTTATCCTGCTGTTATCTATTTTTTTCCGATTCTTTAAAACTTTGAACTTCAAACCTGTAAAATGACTTTAAAACCTAAAAGGAAATAAAATCCAAATTTGCACCAACACTTAGTCTGTTTAATGACAACCAAATTAGGACAGTACATTTCTAGGTTTCTTGAACATTCCATTACAAAAGTCACAGAGTCTTAAAGACACAACTTACGTTCTATTCCTTATCGTATAAGCCGTAACCTGCGCTTCAAGCCCCTAATAGAGCTGATTACGTAACCGCACACCACACAAAACAAACAGGAATTTTGAACTTAACTTTTCTTTCACAGCGATACGTTTTACTTTTCCGGCTCTTTTTCGGGCATAGTGACGTGATGGTTTTATGTACCTACTTTTCGAGGCCCATTGTGGGCATAGCAACGCGTTACCGGACGAGGAGACTTGTTTCGGACTAACTGGCCAAACTAGGATTAGCTCATCTTTCAGACTAACTTTGTCCAAGACCCAGTCGGGCAATCGCGAGTGAAGACTGTTTTTTAACTCAAAGATTTTTAGCTTTTTATACCATCTTTCAAGGGTTGTTTTCTCCTTGAAAATTCTGGAATTAGAAGGTGTCCAGCTATTAAAATGTTTTTACTAAGAACAGATAAAATTCCTAAGTCGCCGAAAATTTTAATGTGGTCATTAAAGTTATTTTGTAAATTCCAACCTCGGTTTTAGTACCGCCGCTCTTTGCTAATTAGGATAATTATAATTGGCTATTGTAGTTAACATGCTTTTTACATTCCAATATCTGATTTTTAACTTGCCGAGTTTTCGCACTAGAACCGCCCACCGTCCAAGGATTAGAGCAAAGTCCTGAAGAACTTTATTGAAATGCGCAACTATGTGTGCAATAGTTTTTTATAGGTAGTTCATCTAATTACGCGTTATAATGCACTCGAAAAAGAAATTAAGTCAGTGCCAGTTATTGGAATCATTTTACTTTTAGTATTGTTGATTTTCCTGACTTTTCCCTTATGTAGAAGTTGACTATTAGGTTAACTTTAGACACGGTTCGAGCAATATTTCTTAACTTAAGTTTCCATTTAAGTTTAAATAAAAGTTATTATTTTATTGTAACGTCTACTGGCGATCTAGTTCAAAACTTAATTTAAATTTTTATTTCTTGACAGCTAGTACGAAACCTAAGTTATTTTTGAATCGATTTATGACAACTGTACAGTAATTTATTGAATAAATTAATTAGAATCGGTTATTAACTCCGGTTTATCACAGTATAACCTAATTTTTTCTAGTTGTGATAAAAACTATGCATGGTAGATTGTGTGCTATGTACAACTTCCATATTTTTTGTGCTTGATGTATAAGTGAACTGTTTTGATACTTCAAAATTATATGATTTTAAATTGCCCATATAGCAACGATAATGTAAACAAATACACACTCTATTATATGACATATAAAACTAATTAATTGATTTTAATTTATAGTGAATCCAATGCGATTAAATGTAATGATGACTATTGGATTCAAACAGACTTTATAAGTCAGGAGGAAGTTAATATTAAAAGTGAAGATGAAGAGGACACGTCAGAATCCATGTAAGAAATTTAACATTGTGATATTCATTCACAAGTTTTATATATTGTAAGCATGAGAGTTGTTACTTTCGGTTAAACGAAAAAGAAAACAAATTTTACCAATTGATAGGCTATGACGCCTTAGATTCCAGAATTTGTACATTTTACTTTGCCTTAATATATAATAATATCCCTAAATGATAATAATAATAAAATTCCTTCATTCATCAATATTATTGATATAGCGCCACAGAAACATAGGGTTACAGATTTTTTTCTAGTCTTACGATATTAAGTTTTTAACCAACCTTATTCGCCAATTGCGGTTTCAGCTGGTTTATATGCCTAGTTCGCTCAGCCGTTTGTGGTTTTATTCTTTTTAAAGGCGTGGGTTAAAGTTTATGGCAGCTAGAACGGGCGGGCGCCAATAAATTTTTAGTGTACGAAATTTGTTAGAAATTCTATCTGTCTGAAGATCGGGTAATAAAATTTAGAAAAAAATAGCCTGTGAAAAAGCGAAAAAAAAATAGAATGAGATTGAGTTATAGTCTAAATACAGTTGCCAAAATAAACACCGGGAATGCAAACAACCAGTTTATTAAAAAAAAACTACTTGGGTAGGACAATCTACTTTCTTAAAATTTAGAAGATTTTCCGATTACTGATGATTAATATAATGCCAAAAAAATTATGGAATATCACTTAAGCTGACCTATATATGCCACAAGTGGTAATTAATGTTCAAATTACAATTATATTAATTGCTATGTTAATTAAGTTTCATCTTGACACTTTAACACTAGAAATTACAACAATCAAGTATCAATTAAACGATTTAGGTCTGGCACTCACTGTGATTAAACTTCAAATCAAAAAGTAGCAGTTATGGTACTATAGCAAGTTTCTGATCAGTAAATTAACATTACTAATATTACTATATAAAAATCTCAATAAAATACCTCGATGCCAATTAAAGAGAGGTGATCTTTAAAAGAACATTTTAATATTGCCCAGTTACTATTGTTTAAATATGTAACAAGATACGCGTTACTACGCTTTGTAATTTTAACAAAAAAAATGCTATATGGCAATCATCAACCAGCAGTTGAAAACTTAATTGTCATAAGGCACCTACTCGGAGGTCCAAACGAGGAGAGAGCGTTAATTTCAACTTCCTTCGATATATCCTATTTTCATGAGAAGGTGCTCGCTGTCAAACGGGTCGAAGTATGCACTGAAATCCACTCGTAGTAGTAAGGTTGTGACAATCAATACCACAATTTAACGGATACACAGAGAAAATCGCGATATAATATTCAGATATAATTACAACGTTACAAATATAAGCAACTGTTTTTGAACAACAGCTGCACTGATGCTTCTATATTTTGTACTAGTTTGGTCCCTATTAGATTAATTTTTAAAAATAGCGATAACTTTGACATACCTGCAGGCCCTCATCACAACGCGTTTCTGTCGTCCAATTAACATTAATTTTCCTCGTGAGACTCCTGAGTCGCTTTCCAGCTGAACAAATGTTTGGGCTTTAAGCGATGTACTTGAAACACGAGCGCTTCTAGCACAACGGTGCAGCTGGAACTACACGCCGCGCGCCGCCTATATTCGAGGCGTTTTTGTTATTGTTTATGTGCTTCTATTTAATCTGTTTTGGCTTTTTTGGTTTTTCTGTTTCTTTTGTGCATGACTTCAATTAAATAAAATTGTTGAGAGCTTGTTAAAAATTTAAAAATTAATCCAGCTATTCCAAATCAGAGGACGTGGATTAAGAAACAAGTTGGTAGGTAATTAGTAAGATGGAAGGGATCAATTTACTGATCTAGCTATCTTGTATGTCGAGTTTACCTTAAGTACCACTTAAGGTATTTAATTTTGTCTTTGGTTAGGTAGAGATTTCATTTGGCATAGTGTATTTATTTCATTAAATGTTTAGAACCTCAACTTGATTTGAGACAGGAAATAGGATTAATTGTCCTACACAAGTGGTGTAAGTTTATTATTTCTTTTAATAAACAACTTATTTATAATCCGGATGTTTATTTTGGAAAACTGCGGTCAAGATATTATCTAGTTTTAATAAAAAAATTTCTCAACGCTCTTTTATAGGGTATTTTTTCTAATTTTATTACCCCATTTTCAGGAAGCTTAAATAATTGATAAATTTCGTGCAATAAAAATTTAGTGGCGCTCTACTCTAACTGCCAAAGACTTCAACCCACGCCTTCGATAAAAAAAAATATAAACAGCTGAATGAGTCAGCCATACGGACCAGCTGAATGAGCACTTAGCAAATAAGACTGGTTACACTATTCAAAATCCGGGAATCCTTTTTGCAAATTAAAATTTCCCTAGATTCCTATTTGTAGATTAGTTTGTTGTCAAACGTTTATTTGTTATCTGAAGAAAGATATTAATCATAGTCATGTTTCAGAGTTGCACTCATATACTGTGTATATGTTTTTAGATGCTTCTTTATATATACCTAATTTTTTTTTATAGGTTAATAAACTACGAGCTTCCCCAAAAACCTAAGGATCATATTACTCTGAATACATGGCCTGAATGTTCTTACCAATCGAATCGCAAAGATGATATCAAACAGAATTCTGCCAAGTTTTTGAAGCATTCTTATGAAGCCCCAAGAAATGAAACATTGAAGGCTCACTTTAAGAGGCACAAGACTAGTCACCAGGACGAAGACACAAAAAGTTGGCATAAATGTCCAGAATGTCCCTTTGAAACAATGTATAAAAATTATTTGCCATTACATGCCATAATTCATAAGTCTGCTGATCAACAAGGCGAAGTTGCAAAAGTTTGGCATAAATGTCCACAGTGTCCATATAAAGCAGTTCGCAAACATAATGTACGGTCACATGCCGTAATTCATAAGCCTGCTGATCAAACAGATTGGTTTCATTGTTTAAAATGTTCATATAAAACAATTTGGAAAAGTTCTCTAAAAACCCATGTGAAGACACATAGAACTGCTGATCAACACGGCGAAGACGCAAAATGTACATATAAAGCAAATCGGAAAATTTCTCCAAGAAAACACTTGAAGAATCATGGAACTGCTGATCAACAAGGCGAAGACTCAAAAGTTTGGCATAAATGTCCAGAGTGTCCATATAAAACAATCCATAAAATTTTTTTAGAAATGCATACCATAATTCATAAGTCTGTTGATCAAATCCCGTGGTTTTCTTGTTTAAAATGTTCATTTAAAACCAATCGGAAAATGTATCTCAAAAATCACATGAAGACACATGGAGCACGTGAAGACTCAAGAGTTTGGCATAAATGTCCAGAGTGTCCCTATAAAACAATCTACAAAAGTAATCTAAAAGTGCATGCCATAACTCATAAGCCTGCTGATCAAATTCATTGGTTTAAGTGTTCAATATGCTCCTTCAAAACGCCTCAAAAATGTACGTTAAAATACCACTTAAATTCGCATAGAATTGCCGACCAACACTACTTAAAAATACATAAAGCTGGCGAAGACGAAAAAGTTTGGTATAAATGTCCAAAGTGTCCCTATAAAACAATACTCAAAGGTAATTTAACAAAGCATACCATAATTCATAAGCCTGCTGACCAAATCCAGTGGTTTCATTGTTTCAAATGCTCATATAAAACCAAACGGAAATCTGCTCTAAGAGAACACGTAATGACACATATAACTACTGTTCAACAAGGTTTTGACTGGCTGCAGTGTTCAAACTGTGTATATGGAACTTTTCAAAGGAGGCTTTTCAAGAGGCATCAGATTAGAAGACATGGAGGCGAAGATGCAAACAATTGACAAATGTCCAGAATACTCCATCCGTATACAAAACATCTGCAATAGCAATTTATGAACGCATACGATTGTAACATTTTCATTTTGATATTAAAAATTGAGTCAGTTGCTACTTTAATATATACTGCTAAAGTATTAATATTTGTTGGTTGTTGGTTATCTTTTATTTTAAATGTTTAATTACAGCGAATGGGGTTAATATTTTATTACGTTTTCTATGATTCTTTGAGCATTTGGGCATGCTCGCATCCTAATTTTTTGTTTCTAGTGAACGAATATTGATATTTACCTCTATTTTCCGTATCTAAAACAATAATTTTATTCTTAATTTTATATACAGGGTATCCCATAACTTATGGGCCATAACGCAACTGGAGATACTAGACATCAAACTAGACCGATTACGTCATAAGTTTTTTTCGAAATGTTACTCGTTCTAGAGATACAGGGTGTTGAAAGTGAAAGCTTATCTTCGAAAATAAGCCATAATTTGAAAACGGTTCAATGTGTCGAATTGAAAGTTGGCATTATTATGTTTTTTTCTGAGTGATAAATAAGAATTTGTAATAGTTTTTAAGTTTCACACTAGATGGCGCTAGTTACACACACTGGGTTGATTTTTTTCTTACCTGTGATATTAAGCACTTTTCAATCCAGGTTTTTTAAAGAAGGGCTATTTCTAGGCTAAAAAGGTATTCTTGCTCCACCCTAATATCTCTAACCGTTTTCGAGATATTTCCGTTTAAACATCACAATGGTTAAAAATTCAAAGTAACTAAATTCATACATAATTATTTTAATTATCACAACGCAATAAATTAGAAACAATCCAGATAAAACAAAATGCTCACTTTTGGAAAAGTATCTTGCTTGTTTTTAATGTGTATTAATTTCGTCGTTATAAACTAGTGACTTCAAATGTCCCCACAAGTAAAGATCAATCGGGTTAATGTCTGGACTACGAGGGGGCCAAGGAATGTCATTACCACGACCAATCCACCGATGTGGAAAACGTCGATTAAGATGATTTCGAACTGCACGTTTGGAGTTGCCCCATCTTCCATAAACCACATATTTAGCCTTGTGTTTAAAGGTACCATCGTGCCGAAAAAAAACTGGGACAGCAAGATGTAGTTTAATCTGCCGGACTATTAGCTTGTTTTGAAGTTACCAGTTCGATTTAATGTTGTGACTGACGGATATGTCAAAAGAAATATATTTTTTAAAATGCCTGCGTTAACCACCGAGCAAAAAGCGACTGTCTGCAAGCCTTAATCGATAATAGCGGTGCAAATACCAAATAAAAAAATCCTGTATCGTATTGCTAGCCAAGAGAGCGTGATAGCTAGTTTGGCATCCAGTGGTGATAGATCTTTAGCGTTACCCAGGGTGCACCACGAGGAGGCGATCTATCATTGCACCCCCTCTACAAACTGATGAGGGTCATACCTTGTCTTAAAACTTGCCAGCTAATAAATAGCCTCCTGACCAACAGATTATTCCAGGTATATATTAATGGCACCATGAGCGGCGTCAGAAAGCTGAACAATGGGCTCCCTCAGGGTTCAGTACTTGTACCATTGTTGTTTAACATCTACACAGCTGACCTACCTGAAACTAAATCCAAAAAGTTTGCCTATGCCGACAACTTGGCCATTGCATTCCGGGATAAAACTAATAGTGTAAGTGCCCAGCGACATAAAGTTGCATTTATGAATACTGTCTTGAATTTGTGTGGCTTAATTGCGGCTAGTCTACCACCTTTTCCCTTTATGAAAACTTTCGTAGTGGGGGCGTTTGCTTTCCAGTTCTTCCGAAAGCCGACCAATTCGCGTAGTGCAAAAAATTTATGGATACTCTTTTTATTTTTAATGTAATCGCCAGGCAAGTTTATGAAACGCGCGAAAAAAAAAGTGTCCGACAAAAATTTTGGGGCGTTAAGGGTGTCCGACAATTCAAACACATCCAATTCATGACTTAAAAAAATTTATGAATAACGAGCTGATTTTTTCAGCATTACTTAATAAAAATATGTAGAAAATAAATATCCAATTGTCCGACAAATTACATTTTCCGATTTTCCAGTCCGACACTGGAAAATCATCGGTTTCACGAAGCCAAAAAATTTACGAATAACTGTCGGACAAAAAAGAATCATGTATATAAAACAAGTACTCGACATATGGTATAACTGTCCGACAAATATGTCGGGACCAATCTGCAGTCCGACAAAAAAACAACAATTTTAAACAGCATTATTTTTCAAGTATTCATTAATTGTGATAAAGTTTTATAAGCTACTGTAAATGGATTGTGAAATGCGTAAATAGTTAATAATATGTATTGAAACCTTGATTGAAACTTACCGACGCCCAGTACCTTCTGAAAGTCGACAGTCAGACACGTGATCGTACAATTTTTTACAAACCAATTTCGACCCATCCATTACGTTGTGTATTTAGTAGCTCCCAAATTCTTTTAGAGTTTGGAGCCGCAATAATTCTTTTGCATTTTCCTTCTTGGGAACTCTTGTTTCCCCCTTTTTTCCTTCCTTATCTTAGCAATTAATACACCGAGAACATTTAATACATTTATTAAATAAACGGAACCAGTGAGCACATGTTAACCCATCAGATAACCCTGACGCCCTACTAATAGAACGGCATCTTTTAAAATACCTGCGCACACCAATGGTGAGAAATTTGGCTCGTCATCTATAAGTGAATTTCGGGACAATCTTATTTGACAGTTCCGCGCCGTATTGCTTGCGCAGCGCTGCAGGTTTTTGTTTAACTTAATTATAAAAGTGAATAAAAATGGCCGAATATAACATCAAGTTTGCTAGGTAAGTATATTACTCAAGAAATATTCAATAACTTATTAGTGTTAGCTTTATTTTCATGTATATATATATACCAAAATAACAATATATTTACTGATAACTTCAGTAAGGCATGCTAGTCGTTGGCAGCGAGCCGCCATTTATTGCCGTCCTTTATATAGGCCGTTAGGAATAAGAGCTACTTTACGAAATAAAAATTTGTTTACTTATATTATTTTGTAAGTAATGAGTAAAGTAAAATCTAAAATTACCTCTATTTTTCATTTTTAGAGGTTTTTCAATGCATAAAGACCTTTCAGCCACCAAATACATTTTTTTTTATATACTGAATTCTTTGTAGCACGATGAATGATACCCAATTAGTTCTTCATCGGAAGAATGCGGTAATATCAGATCAGTATATTTGTGGTTGTGAAACAGTCTTGATTTTAAAAATAATTTAGACTAACAAAATATTTCTGGCGTAAATGTTTTCACTTCTTTTGTTTTTTGCTTAAAATTAGGTGTATCTTTTAGTGAATTACACAAAAAACAATTAATTTTTTAAAACTTTCAAACTACTGCAGGGATTAGAGAAAACATGGCACATAAAATGATGTTGCTTTAATGATGGAGAGCGTCGTCGCCATACTTGAGCATGCCGATCGCGACTTGTACGAAAATGTACATACGATCATATATTAAATATATGCATACGATCAGCGGATTCATGGCAGCGCAGCGGGCCGCAGGTATCGCGATTTTTTCTAGAAATGTTCGATTGTTTCGTTGCCACTTATTACACAGCTTATTCAATAACCAGCTATTCATCTTGCGGCGGCATCCTTTGATTTGGGAAAGTTAAGTGGAAATTTTAGAAGAGGGCCATGAGTTAATATTTTTCTAAACGTCTGGGCATCTGAATAATACTTTTGGCAGTTCGTTTAATTTCAAATACGATGTTTTATCGTCTAAAATCCGTTTGAAAACGATTTTAAATGGTAAAATTGTATAAAAATCCGAAATTTCCCGTCTTTCTAGGGCAATAGCCGTAGCTTCGGAAGAATTTGTCGTGGATTTTGAAGTGAATATTCATTTTAAATTCAGCTCGCTTCGTGTCATTACATTGCCTGAAAAATCACGAGACCGTGAAACTGAATCGCTCAAGGCACCGCCAGGATGCGTAGTGCCCGACACTCCAACTTTCCGATTTCGATAGAGATGAGTAGCTAGTTATTGAATAAGCTGCGCTTATTGTATTTACATATTCCCTTTTATTCAATGTTTACAAAATTAGCCGGTTATTTGAAAATGGGTGTATATAATATACACACTCCAAGCATTAGTACAACGACTAAATTCAAAAAAAACATTTTGCTTCTTTTTTACGCATAAGGTAACGTTTTACTGTCGGACAACTTATTCATTATGTTCTCTAGTTCATTTCAAAGCAAAAAATCGAAAGAAGAAATTGTTATTCGTAAATTTTTTGGCTTCGTGAAACCGATGATTTTCCCGTGTCGGACTGGAAAATCGGAAAATGTAATTTGTCGGACAATCGGATATTTATTTTCTACATATTTTTATTAAGTAATTCTGAAAAAATCAGCTCGTTATTCATAAATTTTTTTAACTCATGAATTGGATATGTCTGAATTGTCGGACACCCTTAACGCCCCAAAATTTTTGTCGGACACTTTTTTTTTCGCGCGTTTCATAACCTTGCCTCGCGATTACATTAAAAATAAAAACAGTATCCATAAATTTTTTGCACTACGCGAAATGGTCGGCTTTCGGAAAAACTGGAAAGCAAACGCCCCCACTACGAAAGTTTTCATAAAGAGAAAAGGTGTTAGACTAGCCGCAATTAAGCCACACAAAAATTTCCAAGACAGTATTCATAAATGCAACTTTATGTCGCTGGGCACTTACACTATAAGACAGTGGGAGAGAAGGCCTTAAACGAAGACTTAATAGCACTTGCCGACTACTTCAAACGATGGCGACTCCGTCCCAACACCAGCAAGACTGAGGCCTGCCTCTTCCACTTGTCTAACCGTTATGCGAACGACACTCTCAATATTACTTTTAACGGCAGGATCATCAAACATAACAATACCCCTAAATACCTGGGTGTTACACTCGACAGGGCACTGACGTTCAGAGACCACCTTACGAATATAGCCGCCAAAATAAGAACACAAAATAATATAATAACTAAGCTCGCCGGTACGTCATGGAGTGCCGCCGCGACCACATTACGAACCTCCTCGTTGGCTTTGGTATATTCTACCGCAGAATACTGTGCACCGGTATGGCTAAATAGCGCTCACACCAACAAAGTCGACGTTCAGTTAAACCAAACGATGAGAATGATAACTGGAACTATTAAATCAACTCCAGTGAGGTGGGTCCCTACTCTGAGTAACATCGCCCCGCCGAACATACGACGCTCGGCAGCACTGGCTAGAGAACACCGAAAAATCATGTCAAACGAACGCTTATCGATCCATGAAGAAGCCCCATTCATCACACAAGGTCGCCAACGGCTCAAATCTAGACATCCTCCTATCAGAACCGCCTCCGAAATAACTGATGAATACAATATGAAAGAGCAATGGACAGCAAGATGGTTACCTACAACAGAATTTGACTACATCAAAATAACCAACCCTGAAATCGGCTTCAATGGCTCAGTCCTCCCACGTTCCATTTGGGCAAAGCTGAATCGAATACGGACAGGACAGGGTAAATGTGCCGACTCCCTACACCGATGGGGCCTCGCCGACAGTCCGCAGTGCGATTGTGGATCACCGAGACAAACGATCCGCCATATCGTTTCAGACTGCCCAAACCGTGCTTATGGCGGAAACCTACAGGACTTCGTAGAATGCTCCCAAGACGCAATCGAATGGCTGTGCAATTTGGACATTAATGTATAGTTTTTCAGAGGATCTATGATGTGATATACATATATATGTTATGTCTTTATAGAGTTTTGTATACATTTTTATTTATACTTATAGTTTCTTTTTATCGTATTGTGAACAATCCATACGCTAAATAAATAATAACCAAATAAAAAATCTTGTTTTTATTTTTGTTACATTTTAAAACAATAAACATACGTATTTTAATTTTTCCTCGTACTTTTACAAAAGGTACTAGTAGTATTGTTTTGGTGTTTAACCTTTTCACTTCCATGACAACAATGATAACCTATCCTCAATAGATTTTGCATACTCTTTATAGCCTAGGAGCTATTCAACAACGAGGATTTTGTTGTCCCAGATTTTTTTCG
>MU192587.1:7640-28328 GCA_016904865.1 Pissodes strobi | reverse complement strand
CCCAAAAACACGTGTTTTTGAAGGTTATGTTTGAAACTTTTTAAAAGTAAGGTTTCTATGAGAAAGAGCAAATTAAACTCTTTTTGTATAGCAGTAGCTTTTTCTGGAAAATATAATTCCAAATTTATGGGAAGAATACACCTATTCTGGGTTAATGACCAGCCAAAGTAAGGGAAAAACGACTTAACCACAATTTTTTTTATATACTAGTGTAGAGAGTACGAAAGGTAAATATTTTTATTTTTGCATATTTTTTAAAGTGTTTGTTTATGTTAAAAAAATACCACAAAAACAAGGAAAATAATATCGTATTTTTTGCAATTTTTTCCGAGAAAAAACTTCGTATTAAAAAAACGCGAAAACGGGTGTTTTAGTATTCCTTCTTTTTAATCTTGGGAAATACTTCCGGGCCTGTACGTTTCTTCAAGTCCATATTTTCTTATGTCAATACCTTGGGGAAAAAAATTAAATGCTTACCAAGAGTAAAAATAGTATATTGTGTAACTAGGAGGAAAAGCAAAACATTCCTGGACGACTGTGGTAATTGCTGAGGCCAGCAACACAGGAGTCCAGGAATGTGCTTTTCCTACGAGTTGCACATACTATTTTTTATCCGATCGAAATTAATTAGAATACGTACTTATAAAAATAGAGCCAAATCTTACTCTAAATAAAAACGGTGTTTTAAATTTAAACTCAACATAATATCAAGTTTTGCATCGAGCGAGCTTGAAGTTTATTACGTAACTACGGAAATAACATCTAAATGTTGCTTTTGATAGACGTCGATTTGACAAACAAGGCGTTTGAATAAAACAGAAATGTTACATTCCCGGCCTAGGACGGGAATGTTATATTCCCGGACAGTTATTTTCTATTCTTGTACAGTTATTGCAAGTTGCCAAGCAACGAATACAATATACTGGAATCATGACTTTTGCGGTGAGAAAACACATCGGAAAGGTGTCGTTTTTCGTCCGATCGGATAAAAAATATTTTCTCATTTCATAAAGATGAGGCTTAAATAAAATCAATAATAATTTAATTTTCTCGATATTTTTAGGTGATAAGTCAAACCTATTAATTAATTGCAAAAAAAATAGTATTTTCACTAGAAAATGCAGGTGGGAATATTTAATTTCAGTCTATAATATCAATAAAACACAAATACAATTAAAAAAAATCCTTATACTTGGAAAAAAATTTACTCGAAATTTGTGTTTCCCTTTGTTATTTGGTGAGCTTATACAGTGCCCTCCAAAAAGTTCGTAAAATATGGGAAACCTTTTTGTTTTTGGTTTCTCAGAAAAAATTATTCGTCTTAGGAAAAAAAATTATATGGATCAAAAACAAACAAAAAATGTTTATTAAGTTTTTACGTACGAAGGACAGTTGTTCAATAAACTGATGGCAAACAATGAAAAAAATTAATAAACTATACTCTATTTCGAAATGATGCGAAGTAATAAATCATTTTCTGATGGCTGATACATAGGCGTACATAATTACGTACATATACGTACATATTTTAAACGTTTACCTGTCCTAATACTCGGACTTTCCCAGCATTATATTTATCACACTTAGGTTTTTTTATTACTATTGTAAACATTCAAATTTGACGATTTTTTTATGCATACCCTAAAGTTTAAGTAATTGTAATTTTTCAGTTATATTTGTTCTTCCGAAGAAGACACAGTGTGTTTGTTTCATTTCATAGTTTCAATTAAAATGGCTAATTCAGTTTTCTCTCCAGTGAAACGAGCGAGCAAATGTCCATTTTCTGTTAACGAAAAGAATATTATTCTTAATGTATATGACGCCCTCAAACATCAAAATCCTCTGTATAGCGTTGATACTGTGGTGGAAATGTGTTCGCAAATGACGGGTGTTTCAAAAACGTCGATACATAAATTAAGGTGTGAACGAAAAAGTGGAGCTGTAAAACCACCTATACCATCTTCAGGAAGAAAGACGGTGCCTATCGATGAAGACTACAAACTTATAATTAGAAGAACAGTACATTCCTTTTATTTTAATAAGGAAATACCAACCATCGACAAAATTTTAGGAGCCTTGAAGCAAGACCAAAATATGTCTCCAACGATAAGCAGGAAGAAATTGTGGACAACTTTAAAACAAATGAATTTCAGCTGGGAAAAACAAAGCAGAAAATCGCTCCTAATCGAAAAAGATGAAATTATTTGCTGGAGGAGACATTACTTAAGACAGATAAAGCAGTTTCGAAGTGAGAATAGAAAGATTTATTATCTGGACGAAACATGGCTTAATGAAGGATATACGGTTGGGAAGATTTGGCAAGACAAAAATATTTCAAGTTTTCGTCAAGCATTCTTAGAAGGCTGGTCCACCGGACTAAAACCACCATCTGGGAAAGGAAAGCGACTGATTATTACACACCTTGGAAGTGTTGATGGTTTTGTTGAGGGCGGTTTGTTAATGTTTGAGTCAAATCATTCTGGCGATTACCATGAAGACATGAATGGCGATGTGTTCGAAGAATATTTTGAACAAATGTTAGATCTCATTCCACCTAATTCTGTGATAGTGATGGACAATGCAAGTTATCATTCCAGAAAAGTTGACAGAACACCAACTAATTCATGGAGAAAAGCGGATATTATTCAGTGGTTTAGACAGAATAACATACCATTTGATGAAAGTATGGTGAAAAAGGAACTGTTGTCCATAGTGTCCTCAAATAAAGCTCGTTTCACCGAGTATGTAGTTGACAAAATTGCACAGAAACGAAATATTACTATTCTTCGTCTGCCTCCGTATCATTGCGAATTAAATCCCATTGAACTTGTTTGGGCCCAAGTAAAAAGTTATGTAGCAAGGAGAAACACGACGTTTAAAATGAAAGATGTTAAAATTATCTTTGAGGAATCTTTAAAAAATGTCGATTCTGAAAAATGGCGTAAGTGTATTGAGCATGTTATAAAAGAAGAAGAAAAAATGTGGAAACTAGACCATTTAATTGACCTAATTGTAGAGCCTTTAATTATATCCTTGGAACATGACGAAGATTCGACGGATTTTTCTGACGACGAAAATGATATACCATAGTTCTCTACATAACTGTTTACACAAAATCGCAATTCTTATACCTTATTATATAAATATTATATGTGATAAAATGTTACAGTAATACTAACTGTTTTTGAATATACATAAATAAGTGAATAAATAAAAGTACTTAGGTAAAACAGGTATTTTAAATTAAATACCCAAACGTACGCTACTGCAGGTAGAAAATGGCCCCTTTGCTAATAAAGCCTATTGTTTGCAGCGGGATTGCCATACAAAACAGGGTGGAATGGTTAAAATATAATACAGCAGGCTATAACAGCTGTGGCTAAATATTTAGAAATCACAAAAATTTATTTGACCACTCTGTTAGCGTTTTGCATTTATAAGTAGGTTTTATTACTCCGCACCATTTCGAAATAGAGTATAGGTACCAATTTTTGACTCCAGTTTATTAAAAAGCTGTACCTCATTTGAAAAAAGTTGTAGGGTTTTTGCTTGCATTATGATGGCTTTTAAATTCGCTGTTTCAAAGATTTTATATCCGATAACTTTTTACTTAAAAAAATCATTTCTTTTTTGCACATCATATACAGTGCGTGCCCGGATCGACGCATTAATAGGTGAAGATGTCTGAAAATGTTTGAGTTGAAATTTAAACTTCTGGGGTTCAGCCCTGATTGGATAGAAACTAATTTGAGCCATAATTTCAGTTTCGAAAAATCCAGATCCATGTCTTGTAAACGTACAAAAAGCTTATTTTTCCCACTAGTAAAGTATTTTTTCTGTTGGAGATACGACAGAATGCTATTAGGGAAAGTTGTTCAGAAAGGAAAATTGAGTAAGAGTACAAAATTTCAAAGGCTGTGCCCACTTCGATATTTTGTCTTATTCTTCTCTTTTTTTAAGAAAATAAACTGATCTTCTTGAAATTTTACATACTTCGATAATGTATCATTCTGAACAACTTTTTTTAACGAAAATTTTCAATATGTTTAACATGGAAGTTACCTGTACTTTATTAAAAAAGAAAGAAGAAATAAGGCAAAATATCAAAGTTTGAAATTTTGTATTCTTACTCAATTTTCCTTTCTGAACAACTTTTCTTAATAACATGTTGTCGTATCTCCTACAGAAAAAGCAGTTTACTAGTGGGAAAAATAACCATTTTGTAAATTTCCAAGGCATACTCGATTTTTGAAACTAAAATCATAGCAAAAATTAGATTCTCTACAAGCAGGGCTGAACCCCAGAAGGCGAAATTTTAACTGAACATTTTCAGTCTTTTTCACTTATTCATGCGTCGATCCGGGGACACACTGTACTACTAAGTAGTGTTTTTATGCAGAGACTTTTATCACGAATACATTGCCAATAATAAAGTGTGTCATATGATATAAACTACAAAAATTTCATTTTGGACCTTCCAACTAAGAATAGAAGAACTTTACTTTATATAATTAGCTTACATTATAATTGAAACGTATAGTTACTTTTTAAAACAACATAGTTTTCATTCAGGGGCTCGTTCAGGGGTGTAGAATTTTTTATCTTTAATTTTTTGAGCCTCAATAATATAAGTCTTGGATCAATTATTTCAGGCAAGAGACAATTGAAATAAAACTTTTCAAGCTTTGGTAACATTGATTTTTCGAAAAACTCTTTGTCGATTGGAACTTCTAAATAAATAATTTCTCTAAGAGTCCATACCGAAAAATAACATTTTTCTTTGAGGGCTATATTTAATTGGCCCTGAACCTGATAATAATAATTGTGATCTTTTTCAATTTGTAATTTTCACCGTCTACTTCCAAAAAGGGACATTTGATTTCAACTAGGAATCCCGAATTTTCCTCGATACCATCCGGAGAAGCACCAAGAAATGGCCAATTTTGGTTTATCACAAGACCGGAATCAGAAATATTGAAACCAAATCTTGATTCCAACGATCTTTTTGCCCTGTCTTCATTATTTTTCCCCAGGCATTCGTTTACCTCCAACTTTTTGTGCAATGTTAGCATTGAATTGTTCCACAATGTTAGTGTTAACGTTTTCCAGCAAGCTTCTGGAATGTCCTGCTAAATAGCGCACGGCTTCCATTAGTTTTTCCTCAATGGCAAATGTTCGAAAATCCGACATATAATTGTTTTTATCAGCTTCTATCTTTTGACAAAAATATTTCAATTCGGAACAGCCTTTATGCTCCCCAAATATGTGGCTTATACTGTTAATTATATCTTTCCTTAGGTTTCTAATTTTTTCCTCCTCACTGAGGCCTTCTTCTTTTTTCCGGTATTGAACTGCTTTTGCCACAGCTGTTCTGCATCGCAAAATGTTATTTGAAATAATATTTCTCAAAGCCCCAGGAACGCCTTTTACTTTAGAAAGCTCCCGTAATTTGCTGCTATAATTCCTCAGCAAATGATTAGTACATTCTATTTTTTGAACCACACAGGTTTCATAAGGCCTACTATCTAGAATTTTCTTGTAGCAGCTACTATCTCCATCTGCTATCATTTTATTGTAAATAAGGTTCTACATTTCCAAACTTGAGCAAAATCCTTCTGCAATTATGCTCGCTTCCATAGCCGTGGAAGATGAGTTCCAGTTTTTGTAGCAGGTATGTTTAGCAGCTTGTCCACCTTTGTTTTCAGCTCTTTGGCAAACACAACAATATTTATTTTTTACTCCCAAATATAAAATTTTACTAGATTTTACCCCAACAATTGCAGCAACTCCAGAGAGAGAATTATAATTTCCACCACCTCTGTAGGATCGTTTTGCCCAGCTTCCATTACAGACTACTGTAATCATCGGTGTTCCATTGATGTCAACACTGTTATATTCTATAGCCATCCTTGCCTCTTCTTCAGCGGCCTCTTTCATAGACCTCCAAGCGATTTCTTCCCAAGCATTACATATTTGTGTATGCACTTTCTTGTACAACGTAAAACTTAAAGATGGGATGTCCATTGCTCAGGTAATGTTTCTCAATTGTGTATAGCCCCCACCTGTATTCATTACAGCTGTAACGGTAGAAGTGTTTATGTCAACTTTTTCAGGTTGTTCTGGACAAGTAGAAATTGTTTTTGTAAAGTTGCACATATCACACTCAAATGTGAGTTTCGACTCAAAACCTTTTTTCAATTCATTCACAATACGCATGTTTGCAAGGCTGCATCCAAATAAAGGCGAATGATTCGAAAGGTTTTTCATGGAATCAATAAACTGCTGCAGATATACTATTCGACGTCCGTCGATAGTCACCTTTCTGCAAAAAAAAATCAGTGATAATAATTCCATGTAAAATATGTAATTTTCCAGATATATTTCATAGAAAAAATAGGTCTGTTTGGTATTGAAAACTTTTGTATTCAAGAGTTTTTTTCGTATCTCTAAAAATAACAGAGAAATCAACGAATTTAAATCGATAATTTTATTGTCAGAGTTTCAGACTTATATTTTTTTACAAAATCTTAAGAAAACTTACACCTTTCTTTTTTGTGGTAATTTAGGGGATTCCTCAGAGGGTTCATTTCCTACACTAAGCACCAAGGACGGAAATGTTGTACATACAGTTATTGCATGTTGCCAAGCAACGAAAACAATATACTGGAATCATGACTTTTGTGGTGAGAAAACACATCGGAAAGGTATAGTTTTTCGTCCGATCGGATAAAAAATATTTTTCTATGGTTCTCTTTTTTTTGGTTTTGGTTTATAATGGCCTATAACCCCAGTGCATGAAGTTAAAAAGTAGAAAAATGATGAATTTCAACTAAGTTCAAAGTGTTATAACTACTTTAATATTTCAAATTTTCAAGAAATAAAAAAAAACCTGAGAAATTTGTTTATCTATCCAGAGAACTTAAAAAATTATCCGAAAAACAAACCATTTTTCCCATCTTTTCAAAAAGCTGAACGCTTGTAACCACATCATTCTAAATATTTTACATTTAGTTATATGCAGTAACTTCTCCCGCTCTTCAAAAGGAATGAGCGCTCTTAAAAAATATGGTGCTTCTTGAGGTTGTCAATAAAAAAACTTACGCATTATATTTAGCGATGTTATTCCCTTTTTTTCGACGTGCACACAAACGCAACTTTGATTTTGCTCCTTTTCGATAATCAGGTTCCATGATAAAGCAGTTTATATCGCTACACTAAACTAGGCACTAAGGTAGAAACAGAAAGTCCAGAATGTCTGGCCGGCGCGGCACAAGAGTTGATCTTGATCACTAAACTAAGCACTAAGTTCAATGTAGTCAAAATTGTTACGTAAAAGTAAATAACAACACACAATGGGAAACAGAAAAAAGTTTGTAAGAACTTGACAAGACTACTACAAGACGAACAATCGACAACAAATGACAATAAGGGCGGTATTCAAATTTAGACCGTTTTATTGTATGCAGGTGGATGGCGCGGCGCCGAGTACCTACAATGAATAAGTAAGTTGACCGACCCTTTTGATGTCGAACAAGCCGCCCCCGCCGTTTTTTTTGTCCGTGCTCGTAAATCACAGATCGATGATGCATTATTTTAGGGAATTAATAACTGGTTGGAGCCTACCAGAACTGATACGAAATATTTATTTAAAGCATGACAAACGGAAAACATTTTAGTTCCGGTTAAGCTTCGCATTCTTAGAATCCGTTTATAAATTGGATTCTTTCAGCTAATTAATGAAAACATATTTTTAAATAATATTGTTTAAATATATGTTTTCATTAATTAGCCGAACGGATCCGATTTATAAACGAATACAAACGGATTTTAAGGATGAACGGAAAAAGAGAAAAACTATTGCTTGAATCCTACAGATTATAGAATCATGAATAGTGAAAGTGATTTGCACCCAATATATTATTTGACACAAAAATATATATATAATCCGCTACGTTTAAGTCCAGTCCTGACCGCAGTAAACGGCCACATGCTCCTCCCCTTGAATAAAACGCACGTGACTGATGCATTTTAATATTTGGTTTGTGAAGCGCTGCAGACGTTCGGGACTTAGCATAGAATTTTGAGTAATTTTTGTCAAATCGATATTATTTTGGGATCATTGCAAAGCTAAAAGATCGGCCCACTTCCCTCGTGTAAGCGATTTTTGATTTAGGTCCCTATTTTTAAGGAAAAAAATTGTAAACATATCGATTTATTGCATAGATTACTATCTAAATTTCAAAAATTAAAAAAACAATTTGGAAAAACTATTACACGGCAACCCTAGGAAACAGGGCTATCTTTCCAGTGTTTTTTAATTTAGGTCGCTAAGTTTATTCGTTTTCGAAATATGTGTTAAGAGCCGAGCACGTAAAATGGGTCTATTTTAGGCGCGCCATGGACTCTTAATATCTTTGAATAAAAATGTTTCTTGGATATCTCTCATAAACTTTCATTTTATTTACTGTGGACAACTGTTCCTGTCATGAATTTGGTAATTAAAAGTTAAGTGTTCTGACATACCATTTACAAATCGGGGGGTTAGATAGTGGTCGGATTTTGGATTCTTTAGCAATTAAAAGAAAACTAAGACATATAGTTCATTTCAGCTAAAACGTGAAACCTAAATACGTCTTAAGAATAATAACAGTGTTTTTTTTAGGCTACATATTTGTTATAGCTTTTTTTATTTGCTAATGAAACCGACTTCTAATCACTCATCTAACTGAATGTCAATAAATAGTTTTTTTAGAAAGATCAATATATGTTATATTTGTTCCAAAAGCTTTGTTTTAACTTAATTAGGCTGGGTATTTAAACCAATGTTTTGGGTATTTGTACGAAATAATTTCTCGTATTTGAATCAAAATAATTTGAATTGTTTTAAAGTTATTTTTGTTTGATGTGAATGTGAACAACGATTATAAAATCATATTGTTTGTTCGCAATAAATATTTATTTCGAACAAAGAAAATCTTAAAAATAAATCAAATAAAAATTATTTTTTATTCAAACAAATATTTGTTTGGCCATTATCAAACAAATATTTGCTTGAATAAACTCCATTTTTATTTCGATGAAATAAAAAATTTTTTTCTTCAAACGTCAGTAAATCCGTCATTACTCGACTGTGTAGGCGGCCGTGAAGTTTCGTTTTTCCTCCGCCGGAGCTTTACTTTTCACTTTTCCGCCGGCGGAGGTAAAAGTGTTGTCATAGCAACATAGATACAATACAAACAGACAACAAAATAAGCGTCAACAACTCAAGATTTATTAAACTACAATTTGTATTTATCACTCAATTTGTTACTACATTTCTAAAAATCACTAATTTAGGAACAAATTGGTTATTATTTAATCGAACTTACTCAATAACTGCTTATCAATATGGAATTAAAACGCAATCGGAGATGCAATCTTAAAAAAATTATTATTGTTGACAGTGTCCACTGACAGCTTTATGTTATATTCACCGACGCCGGTCTAAGCAAGGCCACCTACGACCGTGGTCTAAGCCGCCTTGCGAACCCATTTATCTTTAATAATAATTAGATATTATTACTATTGAAAAGAGATGTTTTTGCATTAATTTGTCGACATTTGAAGAAAAAACAGCATATTTTATTTGGAGGAAAAGTTACTTTTCATGGCTTGCTCTCTATTACCAGCCTCACTCCGTTCGGCTGTTAAACACGAGCGCGCCATGAAAAGTATCACTTTTCCTCCATATAAAATAATATACTATTTTCGGTGATGATTTAGTTTTAGTACGTCATGATTGGACTGTGATATATTAAGCGGGCTGGATTTTATTGATATTTTATTATTTTAAGCTTTTTATTGTAAAACTATAATTGACTGATAGATCGCCGCCTTGTTTCGTTTCATTCTGTTTTATTTATATTAAGTGTCTAGTTAAAATTTAGGTCAAACATATCGCAATGTGTTTTGTCTATATAAATGCATTTGTCTTGTTTGCCCTTCTTGCTGACTGAAATGTATTTTAGTTTGTATCTTGTTTAATTTATTCCAGCTTTGTCAATAAGTATTCAGAAAATAAAGAATTTTGAATTCAATTGAGCACTACTTTTATTGCGGGCCAGGTGGTGTACAGGGTGATTCCGCGTAATTAGACAATATTTACAAAGTGTTTTATAAAATATAGAAAAATCACTTTAAATGGAAAAGTTCTTTTTTTTTCTATACCGCCAGAATTAGTTACCAGATGAAACATCGCGAAACTAAGAAAAAGCCCTAAACTATGTTTATTAAAAATAAAATTTTTCCTGATTCTGCAAATAATAATTGTAAATGCGGAAATATAGGCAAATATAATTTCGCTGCCTAGGCCCGGAGAACACGTTTTTAACGCTAAAAGTCATCACATATTTGCATGTACTAAACGACCATGATCAAGGCCCATGCACTAGCAAAAATTGCTACACTGCTTTGAATGGGATCTCTACCAATAAAGACGTCAAAAATGACCGCGCAACTGCTGATCGGAGCTAGAATAATATAATGCTTTTCATTCAAAAAAAAAACTGCAAAATAGAAAAAATAGTATAAAATACACGTTTTAAAAGACATTTAGCGCACTCGCACGTTAGGATATTCCCCGCAAGCGGGTCGTTTCCTAATTTAGTTTTAGTGCTCGTGCGTAAAAACATGGTTAAAACTAGTATCTTAATAGTGAAGTCAAAGATTGATTTTGATCGGTAGTTGTGTGATTTGGACAGCTTCTGTGATTGGTGTCTGGCTAACGACATGCGACATGAGCCTGAACGTTGGGAAATGCTGTACCATAACTTTTCCAGAATTTCCAAACCATTTATAAAAATTACCTTATTAATGGAAACGAGGTTAAAAGAGTACAACAAATCACGGATTTGGGGGTTATTTTAGATTGTAGGTTGTCATTTCAGCCTCGTGTGGATTTTGTCACTGCTAGATCTTTGAAGCAGTTGGGCTTTATGTGCATCAGGGTAGCAGTAGCTCCACATACTTTTAGATTATTACATTGTTCATTGGTAAGATGGTTGTTTGGTTTGTAGCCCGCATTACCGTACTTATGTTGACCAGATTGAAGCAGTTCAGAACAAATTTTTACGTGTTTATGCTTATAATAGAGGACTGCGAAGAGCAGATTATACTTATTCTGAAATATAAGAACTTTAGCAAGTTTACCATCTTTAGAGGATAGAAGAAAAGTAATAGATATAAGTTTTTTATATAAATTAATATCTGGAAGCATAGATTGTCCCAATTTGTTATCGAGGGTTGATTTTTAACTCAGGTCGATACACTAGAATCACTGAATTGTTTCGTGTGCCGTTCCATTCTGCTAATTATGGTTACTATAGCCACCGAACATTAATGTTCGTTGCTATAGCCCAATGAGTCGAGTGCTCCGGCATACGAACCAGTTTAGTGAACATATATAGATGCATTTCAATGCTCGCTGGTCGCTCTAAAGAGAGAATTGTATGGGTTGATTGGCTTTTGATTTTTAAATTTTGGGCTTTGCCCTTTGGTTTTATATATAGGTATATATGTTTTTTTTTTTATTATAGGATGCTGAGCAGCTGTGCTGTTTCGTGCTATTGGTGGTTTCTGATATGTGTTATTTTCATTAAATTAATGTATACTATAGTGCTTATATTGTGAATTTGTAAAATGATTTATCCGTCAATAAATAAATAAATAAATAAATATATCTACTAGTTTCGCACTGCTCTAAACCATTATGACGTCGACGACGGCATGTTCCTAGTATTTTAGCGCTCACGTGCGAATTTATTACTGATTAATACTAATCCGACATTAATAAAAAGCCAATCACTTTGTTTTAAATATTAATTTTACCGCATTCCTTAAAAAATATGGCAAACACCGACTGTTAGCGTGACACGACACGGTTTTAATAGGATAAAAAAAAATTGTTTGCCTATAGACTTAAAAATTCGTTCCGCGGATCGCTAACTAGTGACGGTGCGCCAAAAAGTTATCTCAAACAATTATTAGTTTGTTAATTATGGATTCACGCTCCGAGTGCGTGATAGATATTATTATAACTGGTCTGCGTTATTTGGTTAAAAACGTTAGCTATACCGGTACAGGTACAGACAGTCATTTCTATAGTATAGGCGTATCTAACTGATATAATAATTGCAGAGTGATCAAATAGAGCCCAATTTCTTTTTTGTAAAAATTTCACACACAAGAGCTCTTGAACATAAGTTAGTTAAAATATCAGCATTTTCTTGGTCCATTCGGTAAGTTGCGTGGCCTCGTTTCGCCTGCACTTAAAACGGGCGTCAGCACGTCGCGTCGGGACGTTTCACAACGCCCCGACGCCGCCGGGTCGATACCCTGTTGCAGACGGCGGTCAACTAAGGCCCGTTCGCGTATCTAGGCTTGACAGATTACACGTGGCCGACGTCTAGACGAGCCAAGTATGACACTATATTTTAAACTAAACATCCTTGATAAAACGATTAAAATAAAAAAAAAATCAGCATGATGCCAAGCCGCCATCCAGAATTTCCTATAGGAGTCAATTTTGCCAATGATAATATTTACAACTTTCCAAAAAGAGCCGCACTGTGGTGAGCTCGATATTAGGTGTCAGACTAGCATTTTGCAACAGTTTCAGCGAAAAACATGTTACTATTACTATATGATAAAACAGGTACAATTTCGTATCTTTTTGCTCTAACACATTATGTTGTATAATCACAGAAAATCTCAAGTTTTTACGTATAATTTTGTCAACAATTTCAAGGGGGACAACATCGATATTTTTCCTCATTTTCAAAATTCTTGTACGGGGTGGGGTTGTTTTTATCGAGAATTGCACCGAGCATGAAAAACTGTGTAGTTATCCATGCATTTTTCTTATTTCGAAAATGGTTAAAGTTTGAAATTTGTCACCGTTGCATTTCGCATATTCTGAAAAAAAGGAAAATTGTTTTACTGTACACCCCTATCCCTTAATTCGTAAACGTTACAAGCGCTTAGGCTAGCTTTATTCGTGAATTAATTCATGAAGTAACTTCGCGAAGAAAACTGGCAAGTGTAAAATACCAAATTCACGTCAAATCTTGCGTGAAGTTCTTCGCAAATTTATTCACGTAATAGAACATGTCCTATTATATCGTTATTCAATAGTGCCAGTCAAAAAAAATAAATAAGTTATATTTGTGTCAAAGAATAGATATTAATTTGTTTGTGTTTTGTGTAATAATTATTAATAATTTATTCGTGGCATATACACAAAAAAAAATTGAGCGAGTCTGCTAGTACTCGAGACACTGATGTGTAAACATATCCTATATCGACATCATCGACATGAAAATCTAATGCCACCTTATTAGGCCGCGTGATGCCTGAATATAGGCAATCAGTTATTTGGAATTGATTGCATATATTCTGGCGTTAGAGAGAACACATTTTACACTAACGGTTACAAACAGCCTGCAAAACACATTCCCGTCACAGATACCGCCTGACGTGCGTTGTTTAATGTTTTAGACCGGGGGATAGTGACAGATTTTGGGACACGATTTTACTCAGTATGCCTTTCAGAGGACAATATGATCCGTATATCTTCATGATAATAATGCATGAATCAAAGAGTCGTCCTGGGTTCTTCATATTAAAAAATGATTCTTCATTTGTTCGAAAACTATGTGTTTTGGTACGATTTTAATCGGACTGCCATGTGCTTTGTAATAAAATTCAAAATATAAATTCCTCGGAAACCCATTGGCATACCGTTTAGGTGGGTCCGAAGGGCTGGTATGGCCACGTGAACTTGTATTTGAATATGGATATTTTCGGCGTTTTTAAACAGGCTGCCACTGATAAGTATACAAGTTCTTGTTATAAAACTGCTTAAGGAAAGATGGCATACCGATTGCGTATGCCCAAGTACTGTTTACATTGCAAAAATTTTGTACAGCTATGGAATAACATTCTGTGATTTTATTCAGTGCAAAATTTGTTGTAATATTAAGTTTGTATCCTAAAATGTTGATATGTAATATGGCATACGAGTTGTGCGTGTTCGTCATATTAAAAAAATAAAATGAAGTTGCAAAATAGGAAAAGAAAATCCGTGTTTTTAAGCAGTATGCCTTTTTGTTTTTATTATAATCATGGTATATTTAGGTGAAATACGAAACGGCATACAAGTTGGGTTAGTTTTCCATATAAAAAATTTAAAAAAAAATAGGAAAAAAAATTCCGTGTTTTTAATCAGTATGCCTCTTGGTTTATAATTAGAGTTAGTAATTTACTTTGTTAAAATAAAACCGGCATACAAGTTGTGCGGGTTTATCATATTAAAAAAAATTAAAAAAAAATTGTTTCTGACGGGAATCGAACAGAATCGCCCACACCGTAAGAACATGGTATGATGCACTATCAGAGCTCGTCGAGTAGGAGGCAGTAGGCTGTGTTGCCATTGACAGCACCGCGATTCGAACAATGCGTCAATTAGGGAAAGGTTTGCTCTCATTTTTAGCGTGCTTACACGTTTCTCAGAGATGGAGCATGAGAAACTGTGTTTCGTGCGTGAGAAATCAAATCCTGCCATAAAACTGTTTACATACAGTACTTTATCGAAGTGCGCGGAAACTTTGCAGCTAAGAATAAAGCATAAACTGAAGTACAGTGAGTGTAAAACTCCAGTGTAAGTGAGTGCCACCTTTGGTTACCACCCGAGGTGTTATAGCACTTTCAAAGCTTTGGAATAGAAATATAGGTCTAATGAACCTCAATCAAGTATCTAAGTATTTAACTGCTATATATTATTATAGCATAAGCACAAGCTTTGAATATAAAATGGACAGGAACGAGCAATGCGCACCTCTCATCACTGCTAGGTGTTTTTAAGATATAAATATAGAGCGTTAAACATTTATATATTTTTATCTTCTTTCTCTGGTAATTATTGATATTTTAGTTACATATTTGGTACATATACACATTTAACTTGTTCAATATTATGTCTAGATATCTTTTCTTTTACTTTCTTCTAAGAAAATATGTTATTATTGTGTGAAAAAGTGTAAAAATCACTATCATTTCAATTTCATAGTACTAAGGTAGTCTATCTTTGTTTCAACTCTCCTAAAAATCAAAATAGAAAAACATAATGGATTTCCAAAAAGCAGTACTCTTTTATGTTCACAACATTTTGCTGATGAAGATTGTTTTGATCGATCATATAAGCTTAAAATGAGGCTACTACTAAATGCTATTCCAACAACTGAAGTTGAGTGATTAAAATATGTAAGTTATATGTATTTTGATGAAAAGTTTCTTTATTATTTTTCCTGTCATGTAGAAATTTTGCCATAAAACAAAGCTATTTCTCTATTAATGATCTACCACCATGCAATAGAAAACTCCAACAACACATATTACGTACGACATAATTATACTAGTAATATGTGGAACAATGCGTACTTGTCCAATCCAAGCACCTTAAATCCGACGGAATTTGGCTGGATGATAGAGCCGAATAATACCTTCAAACCCTCCGTTGATTTGAAGGCGACGAGGTTCCGCAATTCGTTCATGAAGTCTTCATTGAACCGAACGCTACAGAAGGTAATACAAAAAGAAATGACAACCGTCACACATCATTTACACAGATTATATAAGGTCCTCATTAAAATATGAAATACCTATGATTATTTACAGATCATGAAATGGATGATGATAATGAAGACGATGATGATGGCCTCAATGATGAGGAAGACGATAAAATCGACATCGACGAGGATAGTGACACACAAGAAGAGGAGAATGATAGCGACGAAGAACCAAACTTCGAAATAGATATTGTGGAGTGATGGAAAAAAAATTACTCCATAATTATGATTTATATGATTGATTTCCAATTAACTATATTTTCATAAATTATTTTTTTATTCTCTATGTTTATAAACTTTAGACCTCATCAATCGGTGTGTCATTTGTTATTCCACCTACATATACCATGATTATAAGAATAACAGAAAGGCATACTGCTTAAAAACATAAAAAATGTTACGTTTTTCTTACACCGGTTTTTTCTATACCTATTTGCATTTTTTTTTTCAATATTTTCGACAAACTTGGGCCTTATCGATCGGTATGCCATTTGCTATTCCATCTACATATACCATAATTATAATAAAAACAAAACGGCATACTGCTTAAAAACACGGAATTTGTTTTTTCTATTTTGCAATGTTTTTTGCGTATGCCTATAATTTCTACCCTCTCAAACGATATGCCAATATAATGTACATCATACGATACCATTAACTGTATGAAAATAGAATGGCATACTGACTAAAATCACAGAATGTTATTCCATAGCTGTACAAAATTTTTGCAATGTAAACAGTACTTGGGCATACGCAATCGGTATGCCATCTTTTTTTAAGCAGTTTTAGAACAAGAACTTGTATACTTGTCAGTGGCAGCCTGTTTAAAAACGTGGAAAATTTCCTTATTCAAATACAAGTTCACATGGCCATATCAGCCCTTCGGGCCCACCTTAACGGTATGCCAATGGTTTTACGAGGAATTTTTATTTTGAATTTCATTACAGAGCACATGGCAGCCTGATTAAAATCGTACCAAAACACATGGTTTTCGAACAAATGATGAATCATTTTTTAATATGAAGAACCCAGGACAACTCTTTGATTCATGCATTATTATCATGAAGCTATAAGGATAATATTGTCCTCTGAAAGACATACTGAGTAAAATCGTGTCCCAAAATCTGTCACTATCCCCCGGTCTATTTACATTTGTAACGTTTGCATTAGAATAGCCGTATTCTTGTATTCACCGGTGGATTCAATCATTGGTGAGCCGATGTTTTTACGGTTGACATTTCTAGGGTCCTGTCGTCACCAACCGGTGGTCACCGGTTCTGAGAAAATAAGAACGCATTGATGGAAGCTTGAAGTTTGACTTTGACTTAAACAACAATGATTTGTAATTTTAGCAGAAGTTTTTGATAATATAAAATGATCCCTGTTGCGGTCGCCTTAGCGGTGAGAGTACTGTATTCTAGCGACTCCGATTCTGATCATGATGACGAAACCATTATATTAATAACTCCTAGATCCAGACCCAACTGATTTACAATTTTCTCCAAGATTTCCAAATATCATATCATTTTTATAGAGCTTAAAATACTTTTCATAAATTTCTCCAAGGAAAGAAGAATCTATCTATAATAAATAAAGACATATCTCACATAAAGTCTCCTTTTAAGGTTTTATGTTTCAACTACCACACAACATTTAAGATTATTTTACACATATCATTTTAGTAGGTTTAGTGGAACTCACCCTTTGAAGGACGAGTCAATGCATATTCTGTTAAAAAAACTTAAAACTAATACCCGAGTTGTGCGTTAATACAACTTCAACGGGACGGTCCATTATATCATTGTTTATATTTATATTTATCTAAACAATTCAACAATGATTCTATGTATGAAAATTTAAAATTTTAAATTCAAAACAAACAAGTGTTAAATGTATAGGTTAGGAAAGTTGACCCCCCCCACCCCCCACCCCCCCACAATACACCGAAACAACCGACTTGGCGAGCCGGTGGAAGCTGATGCAACCATACATTAATCCATCGTGAATAAAAGAACATGATTGAGACACAACCGACGGCCCATCGAACAATAAAAGAACGCCAAATGGCTCAACCGGTGCAATCGGTGGATCAACCGTTGAAAAAAAGAATACGTCTATAGTCTAATATTACACTTCACGCAGAGCAACGCGACGAACAAAAACCTAAAATTAACCCAAGTCATGCCCAAATCAAGAAAAAAAACTTTTTACAAATATAACCTCTAGAAAATGAAAAAAACCCAGCGGGAATCGAATCCGGGCCGCCGAACCAGAGCTCTAGCATCTCAACTGCTGAACCACCAAAGCACTTGGTAAGCAATTCGTTGCATCATAGAGACAAAGATAAAACAGGAACGCAATCTAACGAAAACACCCGATGCCTTCCGACAAGTCGGGAATGTATTTTGCAAGCTGTCTTTATCCGCTAGTTGTGATGCCACATCCGGGTTTCAGACTTCCCTCCATTATCCCGAGATTTACCCTCTTACCGCCGCCTAAGATGTTTACACATCAACAAATTCATACGATTAAACCTAAAAATTATTTTAACACTCTGTGGTCTTATCTCTGTATCTGTAAACGAAAGGTTAGAACACGTTTATATGGAGATTTCGACTTATTATTTGCTAATGAACCTAGCTTTAAAATTTGGCGGATATTTTTTGTATAACTTGGTATAATTCCTATCTTTTTGGCGTCCATCGGCTATTACAATGTAGGTATATTCCCACAATAGCTAAAGTTTTGTAGGTATATTTTATTAAGTACAATACAATACAATACAAAATGACTTTATTTAGTAAAAGGTAAGTATGTTACATAATATTTGAATGATGGCGACGTTCATATTAACATTATGCTCTTCCACGCATTACAATTTGAAAGGTCTAATTTTGCAGCCGTTTCCAAAGCTCATACGATACAGGGTGTTTTATCGGTAACTACATATACTTTGTTCAGAGCAGGTATAATGTTTCGCAATAATGACGACACTAGCAAATCTCATAAGGTATACTTTTCATATTTTAAAAGATTTAAAAAAAAATCCTTTTTTTCAACTTCTTTTTCGGCGAAAACCGCGTTTCTCTAACTTTTCATTATTATTAATATTTTTCTTTATTTCGTTTTATAATACATTTATTAACTTTCCGAACATTTTTTTAAAATTATTTTTTTTTCTTATTTTTCACTAAGCATTTTTATCTTCCCATTTTTGCCATCCCCGAACACGTAGCTGAACGCCTTTTTTTCGCAGAAAACCGCGTTTAACTTTTTTTAATATTAAATTTATTTTTTTATTTCGTTTTATAATACTTTTATTAACTTTCCGAACAATTTTTTCCGTTTTTTTAAATTTTTTCGATAATTTTTGGGGATCCGGGAAGGTGGGGGTATAATTCCCGCCGTCACTGATGACCTCGTGACACGCGGTCATCGCTTGTCAGATTTTCGATCCGAGGCTCCGTTGCAGATATCTGCATTTTTTCCCCAAAATCCCCTTTAAATTAGAGCCCCGTTCCCCCATATGGTCAAGGATAGCGCCCCATGAGGCGCACCTACTATAAAAATTTTCACCCCGTAGCCTTTCTGTTTTCCCGAAATTTATTATTTAATTTTTTGTTCTCCCTCCTCTTCTGGCCGAAGGGGGGGGGTTGTATGGGGTCCAGGATCTTCATTTTATCCCGGCTACATGTCCTGAAAATTTCAACCCTCTAGCTGTACTGGAACATACTTAATTCAAGGGGCGTTTCACTTTGATAACCGTTTCAACTTTAATAAGCGTTTCACTTTGATAGGCGTTTCATTTTTTCTGACTTTAACCTAGCTAAAGAAGTTTCACTTCAAAAAACAATTCCCCAAAATAAATATCTGCAAATGCGATAGTCGGACGACACTGATTCCACACGAATAATGGCTAATTTACGATGCGCGTCGAGGATGCGCGTACTGACGAAAAATATTAGAAATGGAATTCTGATTGTTTTTTCTTCTGCGGTTAAACTGTAAAAAAATACAATTTTTTAATGGAACACCTCGTATATTATTCACCAAAATGAAAAGCATTTTTATTCCGATTTCAAAAAGATATAAATATGGCCATGGCTGGAAACTTGTAGGGCTAGGGATGCATTATTATGCTTATTATCAAGTATTTCAGAAATGGCATATACAGGCATATTACCTATATATTTTTGTAATCAGAACAAACATATCTTTCATCTTAGTGAATATTATGCAGGTTGTTCCATTAAACATAACAATAGTTGTTTTCATTGGCCAGATTTACGATACTTATTTGTTTTATCTGATCCTGATGGATTAGGAAGAACCCTCTAACTTATTTCTGTATTTAAAGGTTTTTCTAGCTTGAAAAATAAAGGCTATAGATGGATGCTAAAATATACGGAAAAACCCTGTACACTGAAAAAAAATCCTATTAAAGTTTATATAGGGTGCTTCAAAAATACTTATAATACTAAATTTCTTTGGAAAAAATACGTTTGAAACTTCATTTACATTTATAGCCACACTTGGTGTCATTGATGACGTAACATTGCACTTGGTTTGAACAAACATTAAATCGATTGGGGCCGAAATATTAAAATATTTAAAAGTATTTATGTTTTAAGAGCGTCCTCGAAATTGCGGCAACAGGCCGGCATTTCGTTACCATATTTTAGCTCCAGACTTGAAAATATGGTTGACGATTCGGTTCACAAAGGTGCATATGCATTTGATAGAAAAAAATAATCGGTTTTTTCGAAAATGAATCAGTCTATTACTTTAAATAACATTTTGTATGTATTTTTATAAATCTCGAAGAGTCCTTAAAAAGCACTTTTTAATGATGAATCATTGTATTGCCACTCGGTTTTCACCAAATTGCAGCTTAGGAGCTATTTTTCTGGACAGCTCACGAGCTGACAAATATTTTTAAAATCCTTAATTTTGAATTCACCGAATATTTTAATTAATTAAAAAAATGTCTTAAATTCTTAAAACATCTCTAGAAAATGTTGATTAT